>JAGDQP010004260.1:696-56396 GCA_022664845.1 Lepisma saccharinum
CCAAGTTCCTTTGTTCCTGTTACATGCTGTCACCAAGGAACTTGGCTCATCCGTCTCCCATTTCACACCTTTTTAGGGCTAAAGAACTTGGCTCCACTTTTTGCACCTCTGGTGTTTTTGTTCGGATTTAATTGTAACCATTACAGGGTTTGCCAATTCAGCGACTTTGTAGTTAAAACTAGGTATTTTGAGTACATTTAGCTACCAAAGTTTACAACTTTTCTATAGTGTGCATAGCGATTTAGCTATATTTTGTGCATGCTCTAACAACAAATACCCTTAATTCTACCTACTTGACCTATTTTTAGATTACTTTTTAGTTATTTTCAAGATATTGTTACTGGCAACACTGGTAATCAATCCTTGGAAGAGGGATGCTGCTGCTAGTACATGTTAGAGTACATGCTAGTACATGCTAGTACAACTCTGCGCACGGCAATAACTACTTTAACAGAACATCTAATAAATCACAGCCATATTCAATCCACTACTAAATGAGACCTCTCCCCGGAAGGAGGAGATTGGTCTATTGCATGCCGCGTTGACAAGATGTGTTGGGAGAGGAGAGCCGAAGCTCTCAACTTCGATCGCCACTGTCTTTTATTCACAGCAGCTCCCCAATTGCAACACGATGTGAGTAGGCACCTCTCCAGACCTTCTCGCTTTGGAAAACATTCCTTGGCAGAGCCGGGAATTGAACCTGGGACCCCACGATCAGCGGGGCGGTCACAACTTTAATATATATAAGCGAGCGGTCCCGGGTTCGATTCCCGGTGGGGTCTCAAAAATTTCGGTGTTGACCCAGCATCGTGAGGACAATTGGGGAGCTACTGTAATAAAAGACAGTGGCGGTCACAGTGAGAGCTTCGGCTCTCCTCTCCCTAGCCGTCTGCTCAGCGTGGGAGCAGTAGACCAACTTCTCCCTTCGAGGAGAGGCCTCATCCAGTAGTGGATTGAATATGGCTGTGGTTTATTTTTATTTATATATATTCGAAATTTTTACTTCAGTAGTAAAGGTGGTAAAAAAAATACAAAAGAAGTCGAAATGGCGTATTAGAAATTTGACATGGATAAAACGGGCACCTTTTGCCCACGTTCCTGACAACTTTAAATATATGTTAAAGACCTTAATTAGAAGCAAAATATGACAGCACACACTGATATGAGAAAAATCAGTAACTACAAACAAAGAATGAACTTTGATATGAAACCAAAAATGAACTAATCTTTAAAAGATAGTCTGAAAAAGTACTCTACAATATTTCATTAAAAAAATAACTGAAACATATGCATTACCATGAAAAATTGCAAGTAATATTACAGAGCAAAATTTTGCAGTGAAATATTGCAGAGCTTTATATTAAAATAGGATAAGAATGTGGACGTTTTAGACAGGTCACATTTTCTACAAGCGCTGTGACTCCAATATGGCTTGTCCTCATCAGCGACCTCTCTATTCACATACGTTGGTATGTTTCATTATAGAAGACCAAACAACAATTCCTTTACGCAAGTAGAAGGTCTGTCCGGAAAGTAATGTCACCAGGTCTATAAGTATGAAAAAATTATAACTTTCGGGAGGCCTACAGGCTGAGGTAAATCTCGAAGTTTTTATTGTTTTTTATTTTCGAAAATTCAAATCTTACCTGATATGAGCGCTATGGAGAAACTAGTTATTGATTTATAGATTCATCATCAAGAGCTTTTCAACGATACCCCACAAGACATGGTTTTAAAAATTTCGAATTTCCACCCCCACCGCCACTCATACCCCACAACCCCTGGATGGTTGGTGTCACCGTAAACTTCTTAGGGTGTACTATATAATTTATGCAGACAAAGTTTCCCTATCAACTCCATAGGGGCTGATATATAATTTTTTCAAAATTTCAACCCTCTCCCCCGACCACCACCTCCTTGGGCCGATTTTGCTCATTAACGAACTTAGCCGAGCTATTTAGCCTAGAAATAACATCATAAAATTTGGTTCAAATACCTACAAAATTATTGCCGCTAGCGTGTTAATATACAAATACATAGATAGATATATACATAGATATCGTACCGATCTCAATAGGTAGATTTTTCTTCGAAATCTACCTAAAAATTCCGAAGGTGATGGTCACAATCTCGTGGACGATACTTTTTGGAATATTTAATATGGTCATGAAATGAACACTCATTTGACGGTCTGTTCGCAAAAGTTCTTTCACACTAGTCACATTTTCGTCGTTTGAGGAGGTTGACGGGCGTCCAGAGGGGCTTCGTCGTTGACGGCCTTCCGAAAACGCCTTGTGCCATCTGTAGACTTGACGTTTTGTGATAAACACTCATCCCCGAAGGCCTGTTGAACCAACGGAAAAGTTTCCGCTGCAGAGTTTCACACAAGACTTGATCTCGTAGTCTACTCATTGTTCCAGTGATCGCTGCATCGCGACTTGTACAAGAGACGAAACAAAGGTTTATGAAATCGCCCGTCCTTCACCTCCGACAGCTCGGACACAACTGAGCAAGCACTCGCTCAGTAGTTGACTTTTACCACCATCGATCCCGGCGGATAGAGCGCGCTGCAACGTACAGCCGCTTCACAATAAATTGTATGACATTACTTTTCCGACAGACCTTGTATTTCAAGAGCTTAAATTCGTCGAAGTAACACTTACCTTACAGAACCGTAGAAGAAAAGCAGTTTTGTATTTTTTAAATATTGACAATATTAAGCAGTAATCAACGTTCTTTCGAACTATACTTCTGTACACGTTTTCAACTGATACAATGCACGTTCTTCCATCATATATCAGCACAGACTTAGCAGGAAAGTACGGGTGACCAGTTATAGACAGGTCTATAACAATACAGTTTAACAATGCAAATATAGCTGGATTTACTAGCGGTTTTTTTCCTGTGTAGATAGTGTATAAGTAGGGTTGCTACCTGTCCCGTATAATATCGGATGTCCCGTATTTTAAGTAAAATTTACACGTCCCGTATTATCAGTGGTTGTCCCGTATTATAAGTTGTAAATTCATACTCATCTTTGCAACATATGAATAACTTTTACTAATTAACAGTGATGGACTCTTTTCCAATTTTTTGCTATGGAGATTGGCGAACAGACTCTGTTCACGTGCCCAGACCAAAACATAAGGACTAGGGATATCATACTCATGTCTTCTGTTTGCTGTAGTTGATAACACTAACTAACTAACTCTATGGCTTATGGAACTCGCAAGTTCATCGCCGCAGTAACAAACGTTCGCCATTCGATTCTATTCTAGGCAATATCAAGCCAGTTTTCATCACAAACGTCTACTTCTCGAAGATCTCTTCTAATATTGTCCTCCCAACGACGTCTCGGTCTTCCCAACGGTCTCCTTCCATCCGGCCTTCCAACCAGGATTGGATATAATCTTCGTTTTTCCCCATCCGAGCTACATGACCTGCCCACCTTAGTCGTCGCGAATTCATTATTTTTACATCTGCTGAATCGTACAGTCCGTGGAGTTCTTCATTATGCAGTCTCCTCCATTCTCCAGACATCTCGTCCCGTTTCGGCCCGTATATCTTTCTCAAAACTAGTTGATAACACACTGAAAAAATAGTAAAAAATATAAAATAGCAGTGTCAACTATTTGGACTCCCACAGTGATCATCACTTTTTGTTTAAAATGAACGCCGTTTGTTGTGTGATCTCGGTGATTCAACAATGTGATAGGGCTGTATGACACTCTACATTGCGTTGAATCAGCATTGATAACACATCCGTTGAATCAGCGAAATCAGCACCACTTGTTGCGTTGTATCAACACAAAAATGGTGGTCACCCATGGACACCGATAAGTGTTCAATTAACACATTTATTTTATTTATTTATTTATATTTATTTCAGTGAAGATAATAACGCACAACTGTGTTTAGGAAATTGAAATATCTATTTTCCTCCAGCCAATGTTTTTGGAGTGTGAACACTCGCAAGCAAGATATATTCTGCATGTTCTTTGTGCGGGTAGTCCAGGGCCTAACTAATTACTTTCATTCTATGTTATTTCAAATTTGTCCTCTATTTTTTTTGTATTATCCCGTATTTTTTGCCGGAAATCCCGTAATTTATTCATCAAAAGGTGGCAACCCTATGTACAAGCTGTCTCTTGCCGCATGTCAGTGCACTTGTACTTTTAACAGGTAATCTCCGCCACTGGTTCACTATGATGAGTCATTTCTAACTTTTTTTTTTTTTTTGTAAACATTACGAAATACAATCCAGATACCACTGGAACGGGCACGGATCAATGTCTCTTGACATCGGTTTTCCTTTTTCTTTTTTGATCAGAATTTCTGACATTGTCCGTTTCTCCTTCCTGACACTCCTTTAATTTCATTATTCAATTTCCTTTTTTTTTTATCCTTAATTAATCTGTAACACAGCTGCGACCATCTTGCACGTTGACTGCAGGCACGTAACTGTTCTGTGAGTGTTGAACACGTGTTTAGGACTTCCTTCATTAAGAAATCCACGCATGATTTTTGGAAAAGAACTAACATGTACTTTTCTTTGATGTTGCTGTAATCCTTATTAGATCTAATATGTTACCGAAAAGAAAAAAAACAGAAACGAAAAAGAGTGTTTTGAATCTGACTCACTGTTAAAAATTGTGGATAGTTCCTTGATATCTCGTTTAGAGAAATGTTAGTATTTGCAGTTGTCGAAAGCAGAGGTGTTAGTCATTTGCCCTAGACCTCAACACGTGTGGTCGAGGTTGAAGTTCAGTTGCGAGGTTGAAGTTGAGGTTGAAGTTCAATGGCGAGGTTGAGGTTGAGTGATGTCGAGGTTGAAGTTCGATCACGAGGTCGAGGTTGAATGAAGTTCGATAGCCACGTTGAGATTGAAAGAGGTCGAGGTTGAAGTTCGATAGCGAGGTTGACGTAAAGTGAGCTCGACGTTGAAGTTCTATAGCGAGGTTGAGATTGAGTGAGATCGAGGTTGAGTGAGGTCGAGGTTGAAGTTCGATATCCACTTTGAGGTTGAATGAGGTCGAGGTTGAAGTCCGATAGCCACGTTGAGGTTAAGTGAGGTCGACGTTGAAGTTCTATAGCGAGGTTGAGGTTGACTGAGATCGAGCTTGAAGTTCGATCGCGAGGTTGAAGTTGAATGAGGTCGAGGTTGACGTTCGATCGCGAGGTCGAGGTTGAGTAAGGTCGAAGGTTGAACCCGTCGCGAGGTCGAGGTTGAGCGAGGTCAGGTCCAAAAGTACACGCATGAGCGGGAATAATCCTGAAAAAGCATCGAATAATTTCCTTTACGTTATTGTAAGTTTTCAGTTTGCAGTTCAGTGTGATTTATCCACATGTACTGAAAGAGAAAATTATTTTTTATTATAACCGTACGTCCAATGAAGCGTCTAGCCAGGGGGGGAGGCATATGAATGAAAAATGTCAAACACATACTTAATAAAATTTTAATAATTTTCTATAGATGCTCTCAAATGTATATTATTGGTACAAATGTGGACTTTTATACAGTATACCATTATTTTCAAATCGAATATAAGTCTTATAAACAGAAAAATCAACATTTTATACGTAGTTTTGGACTTTCCTATAGCAAATTTCAGAAAAGGTGCCCTTGGCGA
Source organism: Lepisma saccharinum (assembly GCA_022664845.1). NCBI lineage: Eukaryota > Metazoa > Arthropoda > Insecta > Zygentoma > Lepismatidae > Lepisma > Lepisma saccharinum. The sequence continues at coordinate 6,327 of JAGDQP010004260.1, forward strand.
GCCATTACTAACTAACTCTATGGCTTATGGAACTCGCAAGTTCATCGCCGCAGTAACAAACGTTCGCCACTGGATTCGATTCTGGGCAATATCAAGCCAGTTTTCATCACTTCTCGAAGATCTCTTCTAATATTGTCCTCCCAACGACGTCTCGGTCTTCCCAATGGACTCCTTCCATCCGGACTTCCAACCAGGATAGAATATATTCTTCGTTTTCACCCCATCCGAGCTACATGGCCTGCTCACCTTAGTCGTCGCGATTTCATTATTTTCACAACATCTGGTGAATCGTACAGTCCGTGGAGTTCTTCATTATGCAGTCTCCTCCACCCTCCAGTCATCTCGTCCCGTTTCGGCCCGTATATCTGTCTCAAAACCTTATTTTCAAATACACGTAATTTATGTTCATCTGCTAGGGTCGTACTCCAACGTTCGCAACCGTAAAGTATAACCGGCAGAATAACGGTTCTGTATAATTTCAATTTCCTTGATATTAATCGCGATGTAACAGATTTTGCACTGAATAGAAACATGAGTTGTCCGATACTAAGCGACTTTTTATTTCTTCCGTGATCTCATTTTTGCTTATTACGTATGCTCCCAAGTATTTAAATTTGTTTACTTTCTCTATGACCTCATTGCTAATTCTTAAGTTTTTATTTCCTTCATTCTGTGTTTCGGCTTGTTATAATGTATTTTGTCTTATCTATGTTTACCTGTAGACCTATCTCACTGCACGCTTCTACTAAGACATCGGTGTTGCTTTGTAGTGCATCTATATCGTCCCCTATTAAATCTGCATCATCCGCGTATACGAACAGTTGATTCAAACCATTCAATGATAGTCCCTTTTTGTCCTCTTTAATTTTTAAAATCTTATGTTCTAACGCAAAGTTAAATAGTAGTGAGGACAAGGCATCGCCTTTGCAAATTCATTTTGCAAGTTTCTTTTGCGAGAAATATTACAAAATAATATTCAAACGTGAATTATCGTCTTGTGATAATGAAAAGACATTGTTAGACGTATCGGGTACGGTTCGCAAGGTGCATGCTAATTTTTATAAAATTAGAGAAGAAATTAGATATGTTTACGAGTGTCACCTGAAGTTGGTTTCATTTAAGAAAGAGTATGCTCTCCCTATATAAAAAATATACTCTAATAATAAACATATTCACTTCCATAAATTATCAGTCTACCTGCACCATCTTTGTTCAATAAAAAACGTAGCTATCACAGCAAATATCTCTGGGATCATTAAGTCGATTTCTGGCTGGCAGGAAGGTGGCTTCTGACAGTTCAACACGATGGTCTCTACTTCCATTGCTAGGCGGTTTTTGTTGTAACTTAATGAATAAAGCATGTGTGTGACCAGAATATTGTCAGAACTTTTGACTTACACTCGGAACAAGTTCGAGATGAATGGAGAAAGCTTAACGGTCCTTCAAGTATCTACCGCTTTCGAGAGAACACAAATAATGATAATGATAATGCAAGCACAGAGAATCGAACCTTAAATCTTTTCCGTTGGAGACCTATAAACAACAGAGCAACGTGTGAGGGCCCTTGAAATAAATGGGATTACATCACTGCCCTCAAGGAACTGTTTTCTTCTTCAAGAAAGAAAAAAAACGAAAGGCAAAAACTGTGTAAGTATGTTAGTCGCGCCGCAGAGGGCAATCGGCGGTTTTGTTTTGTCTGCCAAAAAATCTTCGGAAGACATCCAACGGACAACTCCTGCTCTTTCAGACGAAAAAGAGGCGTTCCAAGGATTAAATCAGACAAAATGTTGTACTTTTTTATTTCAGTTTTTTTATTATATTTTTTTTTTTCGAGACAGGCAAACCATTTTCACCCTACGGCATAACATATTCTGCTGTCTACAAAATGTCGGCACGGAATTAATATTTTTTTTTATTATTATTTGTTACAATCCTTTCTCCCGCCATCAATACTTCTTATTTTATGAATGCACTTGGCGTTCGCGCCTTATAACCTTTGGGGAAACCCGTACGTACTCCAGCGAGTAAATACAGAGAAAGAGAGAGAGAGACAGAGAGAGAGAGAGAGAGAGAGAGAAAGAGATCTTCAAAGAAACACAGGAAATGCCTAAAATCACGCCACTTTCTCTCCCTTCTTACCATCGAATGTTCTTCCGGGAAGCTTTGATTGTTTCTGCAACATCAAAAGACCACTACACTATAATTCCCCATCAATATATCATCCACTCAAATTACCGCCGCATAAAATCGAATTTTCATTGATCGACGGATCTTTTTTTTTCTTAAATGTTAATGTTATTTAGAAATTGGATTGTTTTTTTCTTTTCTATTACACGGCTTAGTTCTAAAGAAGCTATTGTAGCTTTTCGACCACATATTTGGAAGTGATTCTTAGTACTAACATAAAAAAAAATCGATATTAAAGAGTGAAAAGTATGTGACTGCACCGGGGACCTTTGTAGGTTACCGTCCCAATGCGCTACGAACTGCGCCACCCAGTCGACCCGCTTCCCAATGACACATGTTCCACTCTTGATGTCGATGTTCACTCTTTAATATCAGTTGTATCTGTACCTACAGAGGCTTGATGTACAGAAAAAAAAGTCGGAAGTTGCCTCCATTTCAACTTTGGAAATTATTTCTTCCGTGTGAGATGTTCACCATTATGAGACGCAGTAAAGTCCAAGCACAACTGGGAGTTGTGGTACTCTCCAGGTGGTTTCAAGAGAGAACATCGACACCAAAAGTGGAAGGTGTGTGATTGGGAAGCAGGTCGACTGGGTGGCGCAGTTGGTAGCGCATTGGGACGGTAACCTAAAGGTTCCGGGTTCGATCCACGGTGCAGTCACATACTTTTCACTCTTTAAGATCAACTGTATCTGTACCTACAGAGGCTTGATGTAGAGAAAAAAAAATCGGAAGTTGCCTCCATTTCAACTGTGGATAAGAAAAATCATTCGAATATGCTGATATCAAAGCCAAATTTCGTATCTCTACATCAAACGGTGTTGAAAATGCATTTTTGAGGTCCGCCATTTTGGACCCAAGAAAAATCTATCTTTACTGGATTCATAGAAAGTGTATCACGAATATATTAATTCAGATTGTAACTCTATCTCCTCCTCCTCCTCTCTCTCTCTCTCTCTCTCTCTCCATCTACATTTTATTTTATCGGATAAAACAAGATGTATTGGTTGCCGGCCGAGCGGTCTGCGGCGGTAGGCCATCGGATCGAAGGTCCCGGGTTCGAGTCCCGGCAGGGGCATGGGTGTGGATTTTAACAGCTAAAGGCGAATCGTGACGGGCCGCAGTCCAAAGTCACTCGTAGACTGGCCCATAGAAAAATAAAGACGTATTGGTTATTCTGAGTAATCCTAAGCATATACATATTCTTATAGGTAGTGATAGAGTCCTTAGTAATACAAATATCAAGGTCGTTTGCAATATCCTTTTTCAGAAAGGACGTGCGTTTTCCCGCAAGTAATCAAATATATAATTCTAAAGTTATTTTATCTTTACCGGCCTTTGAAGCTTGTACATATTTTAATGGTGACATACTTGTGTGTAAGATCCTGTACGCAATGAGTCACACTTTTCAATAACATTAGATTTACATTAACCCTTTTCGAAAGCGGCAAACTTCCCCACTTTTATAGTGTTGCACCACTGAGTGATTTTATTTCGTTATCTGATTATCATTTTGAATTGGGTAATGAACCTGTTCCGCTCTATAATTCTTTCCTTTATTGTGAAAGCTGTTAGAAGGAAACAAAATGCCATGAATTATCATAGTATTAGAAACTGGAATTCAGTCAACTATTTTATCGTTAGGATATTTTGATTTTTTTTATTATTATTATTTTTCTTTTTTTTTCGCTTTGTTAATTTGCTATAATGAAAGGGATTAATTTATCAATTATAAAATTCGATTAACTGATCAAATGCACTTAATCAATTAATCGAACCGGTTAAAACGTACATATTAATAATATATATAATAAATCACAGTCATATTCAATCCACTAGTGGATGAGGCCTCTCCCCGAAGGGAGGAGATTGGTCTACTGCTCCCACGCTGACCAGACGGGTCGGGAGAGGAGAGCCGAAGCTCTCACTGTGATCGCCACTATATTTTATTCATAGCAGCTCCCCAATTGCGTCACCGTTCCCGACCGACGCGCCTTGGAAAAAATCCTTGGCAGCGCCGGAAATCGAACCCGGGACCCCTCAATCCATAGTCAGCAACGCTAACCACTAGACCAACGGGGCGGTCGATCAATATATATAAATGAATGTTAGTATGTTTGCATGAGCATCACGCCAAAATGGCTTGACCGATTGCAATAATTTTTCGTACATGGTCAGATAATGGAACCGTCAGGGATATATTTTTTTTTTATTCTAAAATTATTATCTTCAGAGATAAGTGACCATCTTTCTTTTTTTCATTGAATTCCAATTTCGATGATAATAACAATGGATTCACAAATAAATAAATAGTTTATAAGTTTAAAATTTAAATTTGTATTGTTCTCAATAAAAAAAAATATTTATATTCAATGTTTTAAAGCATTGTAGTATTATTTGGCAATAGTATTAGTAGTAGTTGTATTATTGCTATTATTATTATTAGTAGTAGTAGTACTAGTAGTGGTAGCAGCAGCAGTAGTAAAAAAGCTATCCAGTGTGCGATACGCACGCGCCGTGAACGGTGCATGGGGGATGTGGAAGTAGCACTCCACATTTTCTTGACCTACGGTACGAAGTGAGGTGGTGATCAGTCCCACGTTCGACCGCCTTTATCTTCCCAAGGCGCCCAGGGATACCAAGGACACTCTCGTACTCAATTTGATAGGAGACTGAGTACACCTCATAGCGCCACGCATGGGAACACTGAGAGAAAAGTCTCCAGTGTCCTGGCCGGGATTTGAACCAGGCCGCCCGTTTCGTAGTCAGACGCGGCGACTTGTAGCAACAGTAATACTAGTAGTAGTAGTGGTGGTGGTTTTGTCAACACATTTTATTTACCCCGCACCAACGGGCTTTATTTTAGCTAGTGTATATCTAAGGATGTATGTATGTTCCACATACACTGTGTAACGCCTGGATTAATTTCAATGCCACTTAGCACACATATCATTTAGAGCTTGGAAATAAGTACTGTAGGGGTAAGACACCCATAGCACCCCTAGGGCGGGAAGGGGTTGACATCTAAACTCAGTTAATAGATCATCATTGTCGTATATATCCTTACAGGGTGAGCAACCAACACCACAGTGTAGTTTTCCGGGTTGACTACCTCCAAGGGGGCAAATTTAGTATCGCTATCAATTAATTAGCAATGGGCTACCTTTTCGATTCCCGCAGGGGAATGAGGGGGCGAAAAACTTCTGAGCTCCGCTCCAACGGGCGGGAAATCAGCTAGTAATATACAAAAAAGCATATATTTTTTTTCAAGAAAATCGTGGAGGAGCATAAATAATCCTTTCACATAAGATTGAACTAATTTATTAATGCCCTCCTTCACAATTTAATTGAAAGTCAAATATAAAAAAATATTGTATGAATTTAGTATATTATTGAACAATGTATCGTTAACTTAAAAATGTTTTTCTAATATATCTTTACTTTTTAGTGTTTGTGGTTTGCAACAATAGAAGAATTTTTTAATTTTATTTATAGCCTTTAGGCGTCTGGGCTTCAGGATGGGTTAGGGAGGGGAAAAGATGCGAGAAGTGTGTCGGTCAGGGCTAAGTTGAAAGTGCCATTTGCCTGATGTGCCTGAGGAAAAAACCTGGAAAAACTTAAGTTAGTATGGCCGGCCGCTGGTTTACAAGATTCGAGCGAAGCGTACCGACAGAAGAGTAATGGTTGAATGAGTGTGGGTGATTTTTGCAAAATTTTGTTCCCTCATGACAACTACTATGCCTGCGAAGTTTCAAGCCGTTTGGAGTAGTCGAAACGGGTTAAAATTGAAATTTACTTTCCCCTTAGGAGGTGTGGATTGAGTGGCGAATGAGGGGTGAGTTTTTAAAAGATTTGTTTTGTCATCGGAACTACTACGTCCGCCTACTAAGTTTCAAATCGATTAGGAAACTGGAAGTGGGTTAAAATTGAGTTACAAGATTTGAACTAACAAACTGACAAGACTTTTGAAGTTAAATGAAACCGTTTAACCAGTAAAAGACCGCCACCGGGAAAAAGGCGTTCTTCTCGATTGAAAGGGAATGGGAGAACTCGTAGTAAGCTGAAACTCTATAATGAATTTTTGGAGTCCGCCATTTTGAATCCAAGATGGTATCTTTGGAGATATTTTGTAATATTTTCGTAACCTACTAGTGATGGTGAACCGTCATACCAAATTTCGTTTTTCTATCCCCAGCCGTTTAGGATGTGTATTCTATATAACAATCGATTTGATAGCCATTTTGGATCCAAGACGGCGAGTTTTTCAAAATTTTGGGATATTTTCTTACTATACTCTTCATAATACACTTGTAAGCCAAATTTCGTATTTCTAGCTCCAACTGTGTGGAAAATAAATGTTTGGGGTTCGCCATTTTGGATCCAAGATGGCGTTTTTGGAGACATTTTGTAATATTTTCGTAACCTACTAGTGATAGTGTACCGTCATACCAAATTTCGTTTTCCTATCTCCAGCCGTTTAGGCTGTGTATTCTATACAACAATAAGTTTGGCAGCCATTTTGGATCCAAGACTGCGAGTTTTTCAAAATTTTGGGATATTTTCTTAATCTACTCTTGATAGTACACCTTTAAACCAAATTTCGTATTTATAGCTCAAACGGCGTGGAAAATAATTTTTTGGGGTTCGCCATTTTGGATCCAAGATGGGGTATTTCCAGAGATTTTGTAATATATTCGTAACCTACTAGTGATGATGTACTGTCATAGCAAATTTCGTTTAACTATCTTCAGCCGTTTAGGCTGTGTATTCTATACAACAATGGGTTTTGCGGCCATTTTGGATCCAAGATGGCGACATTATAAACAATTTTTATTATTTCTTAATCTACTCTTGATAATACATCTTTATGCCACATTTCATATCTCTAGCTCAAACGGCATGGAAAATAAATGGTGGGTTTCGCCATTTCGGATCCAAGATGGCGTATTTGGAAACATTTTGTTATATTTTCGTAACCTACTAGTGATAGTGTACCGTCATACCAAATTTCGTTTTTCTATCTCCAGTCGTTTAGGCTGTGTATTCTATACAACAATGGGTTTTGTGGCCATTTTGAATCCATCTTGGCGACTTTTTCCCGTTAGGAGTGTTAATGAACACCATTGAAGGTGTTCCTTAACATTTCTAGCGGTGCACTTTAACACTCCTAACGGTGTTTCTGAATACCGGTAGAGGTGTTTGTCAACACCAGAAATGGTGTTGGACACCCCGGATGGTGTTAACCAACACTAGAATTGGTGTTACCCAGCACTGGAATTGGTGAAGAGGTAGAGATGTTCTTACTCCTTTTGGGGTGGCCATAAACATCAATAATTTCTTTGAGTGTACCATAGAACCCATCTTTTTTCGAGCGGAAATTTATCTTCAGTTCTAAAAGAGCGGCCCTTCTTTGCGCTCTCACAAGACGAAATATTCCGTTCAAATCTAGTGAAATTCCGCACTCTGAATTTAGTGTGTAAACATTCGCTTAGTGAAACTGAGGAAAACTACTGAAACTCCAAGTTAAGATAGGCTGCATTCAGCGCGATGAGCGGCTCAGTGAGAGTGATCTCGAGTGAGTGAGCGCTCACAGCGGATCCTTCGGATGCCAAATTTCGTTTATGCTCAACAAACAGTTGAATTTTATAAAGCGTATATGGTTGAAGTCCCATGAACAATTGAAGTTCACACGGCACAAAGAGTAGTAAGCATGACGCGTCGGGAAGATGTGGGGGAGGCAAATGTTATCGTTTTTTTATCGACGACGGATTAAATATGAATGTGGTCTTACATGCTGTAAGTTGCACCTCATGACTTGTAGTTATTTGGTAATAATTACTATTAAATTCGTAAGTGACACTATAGTCCTCTCCGCCGGAAACCATATTGCAGTCGCACTAACCGCACTTCCGGGAGATCCGGCTCACAAGTGAGCGCCAAAATCTTTGCTCACAAAGATGGCTTCAGCTCACTGTGAGCCGGAAGTTCTCAGTGGCATTCAAAGGAAAAATTTAGTGAGCCCTCAGTGAACCGTCATCGCGCTGAATGCCACCATAGCTGGTAGCGTTAATCGAACCTCCTACCGCTTTGAAACTTACAAACTTGACCGCTGTACCATGAGATTGCGTAATGTTTTTTTTCTTGTAGAATGCACTACTCTGTGTAGGCGTGAATTTCCATTCACTTTGTATGTGATCCAAAAGTTTCTGGACCACCAGTCTGCTTGAGAACAGAGTTTTGAAGAAGAATTTCGATTATCATGCAAGAGATTGCGCAGAAAATGCCTGTATTTAATGTAGTAATCTGCTGGAAAACCATAGACATTTCCACTAAAACATCTCGACGCACAAGACCAATGCTGGAGCTGTAAAATTCGAATACTTTATCTGTAACTATAGTAATTCATGTCTCAGTACCCGCTAATAACCCAATTCTATTGGTTGAACTCCTAATGTATTCATTTCATCGCAGTTTTAAGAAATTCTAATGAAAGGCTATTAAAACAATCAAAGTGTTAAAGGACCATTCGAGAAAAAATCTTCAAATAATTTGGGTTTCGTACGTCTTTTTTTGTTTTCATTTGTTGCACAATAGGTGTTTGAAAACCCACGCAAATATGGAAAGAAGCAATCGTAATGTGTATGTAGATCAGAAGGTTTGTGTTACTGTTGGAAGATATTTCGTTTAATAGACCTCTTCTGGTTGAGGGTAATAGTCACTTTCTCTTGTTTGCAGATCTGCCGCTGAAGGGAAGCGTGGGCTGTCACAGCATTTAAGGTAAGTCGTTTTCTTTCTAATGAGAAACATACGGAATCTGCCAACAACCCCATCAAGGTTCTCTTCTTCCACACACACACACACACATAGAGAGAGAGAGAGAGAGAGAGAAGGAAGGAAGGAAAATCTGGTCAAATGTTTGGAAAATATCACAATTGATGGGCACAGAGGTAGAGAGATGCAAGTGCCATTTATTTTCTGAAAAGTTCCCTTTCATCTCCTTTTCATATATAACACAAAATGTTTATAAAACAAAATTTTCACTTAACACAAAATGTTTAGAAAGCACAAAATCTTTTTATAACACGAAATGTGTATAAAACAACATTTTCACGTGACAAAATATTTATAAACCACAAAATGTTTATATAGCATAAAATGTTTATATAGCATAAAATGTTTATATAGCATAAAATGTTTATATAACACAAATTGTTTAGAAAACACAAAATGTTTATATAACACAAAATATTTATAAAACACAAAATGTTCATATAATACAAAATATTTTATTTTTATTTATTTACATTAGATAAAAGTACAGGCAACCATTACATAATTAGTAATAAAATACATGATGGGCCCCAACGAGCGTATAGGCTCACACTAAGGAGTATTCTCTAGATGGTAACACTGTTCTAAAAGTAATTGCAAAGCAATAATTTGAAAAGAAATTAGTAAAACTTTTTCTGTATCTATAAAAGTTCTCAGTAATATTTTGACAAAACAATTTATGTATCTGTAAAAAGTTTCCAAAAGTATTTTTTTTAAAATTCATTTTTAAATTTGGGAATAGATTTTATGGTCTTTATGTGTTTAGGTAAAGTATTATAATTTAGACATAAATTATATAACACTATTTGTACCATAAGTACAAGTTTTAATGTTATCAATGCTGATTTGCTCTATTTGTCTGGTCCTATATCCATGCACATGTCTGGTCCTATATTTATAAAACAAAATTTTAATATAACACAAAATATTTATAGAATAGAAAATGTTTATGAAATACAAAATTTTAATATAACACTAAATGTTTGTGAAATACAAAATGTTCATATAAACACAAATTGTTTAGAAAACACAAAATGTTCATATAACACAAAATATTTATAAAACAAAATGTTCATATAACACAAATTATTTATAAAACAAAAATTTCACATAGCACAAAATGTTTATACAACAAAATATTTATTAGCATAAAATGTTCACAACACAAAATGTTTATAAAACACAAAATGTTCATGTAACACAAAATGTTAAAAATTAATTGTTCAAATAACACAAAATGTGTCACACAAAATTTTATACAAACACAGACATTGTGCAAAAGATAAATATTCTGTCACATGTATTTTGTGTTATATTTAAAAAAGACGAACTCGAACTCTTTTTTTCTTATAATTATTTCGATGTCACTTGTATCTCTTTACTTCTGAGCCTCTCAATTAAAATAAACACAAATAACTTTATATTATAAACTTGGGGCTGATCCGATGATAACATTATAGTGAAACTAACATGAATTCTTAATGTGGGGGGAAAGCTAACCAAAAATGAAAAAGGATCTGCCAGTTTTAGAGTCACTAATGCACACTGTAAAATAATCCCGTCAGTTTTACGGTGAAATAACTGGCAGCACTGACGTTAGTGATACCATTGTAAAACCAACTGTGGTTTCTACGTAAAAGTTTTTTTAAGGTGACATTGCCGGTGCAGAAACGGTTGATTTACCGTGAAACACAGTTTTAAGGCGAAACCACGGCTGATTTTACAGTGATGTCACTGGCTACAGTGTTGCCAGTGATTTCACCGTAATATTGACGGAATTATTTTACAGTGCGGATATGGAACGCTGAACCCAGATCTGAAGTCAGTTTCTTTCTAGCAGTTTTGCATGGGACGCTAGCGTGACTTTTTGAAATGGAGAAAGCTAAACAGACCTGCCGCTTTGCGAGTCAACTGATTAAAAACTTCCTAATGAATGAAGGTCAATGAACTCGAATCTGAAATACGTTTCTTCTTATTTGCTTTGGTCCAGACTGTGACTTGCGTTATAGACGATCAAACTGATATTAAAACAGTGGCGATTCGTGACACAAATAATAAGTACCAAAACCCATCAACACATTCTTGCTGTCCTTGTTCATTAACATTTATTCTGGGATTTCTGGGCTTAGACAGGATACTGATAATGTCACTAACCGATCTTAGATGATGTTGACTGACTTTCTGGCCCAATTAATACTTATTAAAGCCTATTTAGTTAGTGCATATCAAAAATAATAAGTGAAGCTGAACCGCACCAACTTCATCTTATGAGCCGCCACTGATTAAAACAAACTCAACAAATTTTTGTGATCCGCTGAAATAAACCACAACTAAGTTCAGAGTAGAGAATAAGCCGTGAGGATCTGACAGTTTTCATGGGAACATTATGAAAGACTAGGTCAGAAATATACAAGACCATTGGTAGAAATAGGATGAGAATAAACTGCAATTTATTGAGACATATTCACACGTTAAAAAATCATTACCAACGATGTTTTCCGTTCCAGTTAATACGATCTTGCATTGTGCACGAAAGTTGCGCATACTTTTTGGTCCCTTGAGAGTAAAGCTATAGCAAAAGGAACCTTTTATTGCCGCTCATAGTGTCCGTCCACCCGATCCAGAAATTAAATCTCAGGAACTACAAGGTGTAGAGAGATATTTGAGGTTTCACTGGAAAGGTCTTGGCTAGGCTAGCTCAGAACCCCTGGAAACGTCTTGATTAGTGCAGTGGTTCAGTGTTGCCAGCTCAGTTTCTACAATTATCGATTGTTCAAATTACTTCCATTCAGTTTGACCTAGCTGCGCTAAATTTGGCATAAACATTATTCGACACAATTATTGTGGATTTTTTCGAACCTAAGCACATCAGTTGCCTATTTTATGAAAAAAAATAATGCTTACGTGGCTAAAATGCTATCAAAGGACTTTGTGATTGTTAGTACAATGGAAATTCTAACTTGTTTAGACTTGATGTACACACAGAAAGAGATTTGGATCGCGAGATTGGACTGGCCAGTGAATATATTCAAGCCGGGAAATGAAACCGCCTGCGAACATCGAACTGTGTTCCTGGTTACCCTTGCGGTGTGTGGTATAGTACTATCATGTTGATACCAAATGGTATCATCTGGGATCGATCTTTGGAGTTCTGAACGAAGGAATGTGCAAAGCATTGCATAGTATCGTGAAGAGATTACGGTAATAGCTTGGATATTCTCCTCGGAAGAAGTAAGGACCAATACCAATAAATGCAGATACAACTCACAACTGTTACCTTTTTTGTTGTGAAAAGGGATTTTCGTACAACCACTCCAGCTCGGCATAGCACACTCGTTACAAAAGTTCCTTTTTCCCTCACAAGTGACTTCTGAAAATACATACGCACTGCAAACACATTTACCGACAATTCTACTTGACTACGAGTCGCTTCTGACACCATTCATATACCCCGGCTTCACAATACGTTCATATCACTCTTACAAAAATCATTAAATCCTCGTGTGCAACCTTTACTTTCATGAGGCGAGCTGAAACCCTTTTATTTCCGTACTAATTTTATTTTGCCCTGCCTTGGCCCTTGGTGTTTCACCACCACGGTTTAAAAACAAACGGCGTCTTTTCAGTAGTGATCCGATTGGCAGACGCTTGGCACCTGCGGTGCGGCATGCGGTGTAGTCGGTCGGCGTGGGATGCGGATGCTAGCTGGGATGTAGACCACCTGTTGTTGCGGCTACGTGAATAGACGTGACCAGTATTTGCTATCAGATGATCAGTTGTAGACACAGCCTTCTGTTGAGAGCGGCCAGATATAGCCTTCAGACATGCTGCAGCTCTCTGCTGTTGGGGAACGGCCACTTGCTGGGATGCGGCCACCAGAGGGATGCAGCCACTAGTTTGAAGCGTGCCACGTCGACCGGATGCGGCTGCAACAAGCGTTTTGCAGGATTCAACACGGACACTTGCTATGGATGCGATTTACTAGAGTCAATACAGACTTTTTACCTGTTTTTTCCACCCTTCTTGCATGTGTGGTTTACCAGGTAGTTTGAACCGATACAGGGATTTTTACAGAATATACAGCATGCTTATTCTGTTTTTGCCCTCTTTCACAAAACTCTTCTCGCGTTTCTCTATCTTCTTGTTTCACCTTCTTTCCTCTCTTTTACACATTCCGATTCGCGGAAAATGTTTCCGAAAGATAGAAATCGTAGCATCCACACCCGCGACAGATGCTTAAGTTGCATGTGCATGCGGAGATCGTTAGTAGAAGTTGGAGAGCGGTCACTTCTCAGAACGGGACTTTCTGGGGGCCCTGATGTTCAAAACGTTTTCCAAACTTTCCAGTAGTGACTAGTTCAGACGCTGTAAGTTAGAAACCTTTCAATCAAACACTCGGAGCTGAATCTAAAGAAGCGTGTAAAGTAAACAATTACCTTAAGGCTGAGTTTTCCCATCTTTTTTGTTTTACGTCGATTATTCGAATTTGATTGCAGTTAAACAGAAAATGGCTTTCAAAAACTATAGTTTATCACGAACTCCAATAATGAACACAATTAATTTGAGTGAAAAGTTAACAGAAAATTCAAAACTATGTGAAAACACTTTCGGGACATGGGACTGTCTTAAAAGTGTTTTGACATGTTTTTTAGCTTTTTCCCTCAAATTCATGATATTTATGATTGAAATACGTAATAAACTATAGTTTGTGAAAGTTATTTTCTGTTTAACTGCACTCAAATTTGAATAATCAACGTAAAACGAAAAAGGCGGGAAAACCTCCTTTGATTCAGCCCGTAGGAGCAAAGCCAACCTTGTTATGAACATCGGTAGTGGAGGTGAAGAAAAAGGTGAAAAAACGTGTGTTATATGTCCAGGTGACGGATGTACGAGTTCCATATTTCGATATTTCAATTCGATGTTTCGAAATATCGTTAAATATCAACATTGAAAATAATTATGTCAAACTTTGATATCCAAGTTGAACTAATATTGAACCACGCTCCTAAGATAACCCTGCAAAACCAATCTTGTTTAAAGTGGCAAGTCGAGCTTTGAGGAGGCGGATCAATTCAAGGACACATGCAAATGAAATTTATGATAGGTAGTCTATCGGGACACTTGCACGAGTGACACTTACACGAACTGATAGCTGCACAGAGTGACACTTGCACGGAGTGACAGTTGCACAGAGTGACAGTTGCACAGAGTGACAGTGGCACAGTTGCACGGAGTGACACGCACAGAGTGACAGTTACACGGAGTGACACTTGCACGGACTGATAGTTGCACGGAGTGACACTTTCACGAGTTACAGTTGCACGGAATGCCACTTGCACGAGTGACAATTGCACGGAGTAACAATTGCACTGAAACCTGCCCCAGACCCAAAGCCTTTGGATAAATCACAATTTGGCTTGTGACACTTGCACGGATCATTTAGCCCTCTTGATTGCGAGCTATAACGACTTTCTTTTTTCGGAACTTTGTTCGTTTTAAGGCGGTTCGAAAGCAGTTGACTCTGCCAGTAGATGGCAGCATAATCTGCTTATCTTTCCCATGTACTTTTTCCACATATTTTAAACAAAAGTAGATCTTACACAGTAAAAAATGGCTGTGTTAATTCAACACAATGCGGTGTTCCAGCGTGACTACCACTTTTGTGTGTTAAATCAACACAACACACGGTGTTGATTTCGGTACTGGGAGAAAAAAAGTTACGGCAGCAGCTAGATTTGAACATGGGTTGCTCAGTTAGAAGCCGAGCGCCTTACCGACTTCGCTAATTTGTCAGATGGAAAAATCACTAGATTGAAACAGTATAGAGTGTAAAAAAAATGTTGCTTAACCCCAAACACAAGGAAAGTTACTGTCACGACTTATGCAATGATTCAATCACTTTTCCATTGTTCAATTAGGGATCACAATTCCCCAGTCATTGAGAATATGTTCCATTTCTATGAAAGCAAGCGCAGCATTTGACATTTTGTTACGATAAGAAAGCAGTACTGCTGCTCAAGTGTTTCGCTGTCGCCATCTTGCTTGCTTTTATAGAAATGGAATATTCTCAGTGAATGGGAATTCTGGTTCTCAATTGACAAATAGGAAGTGATTAAACCATGGGATAAGTCATGCAAGTAACTTAGTTTGTTTTGGGGGCTCAGCAACATATATTTGATCCAATACACTATAGTTTGAATCTATAGTATAGTTGTTTAATTCAAATGTTCAGTAAATATCGTTTGCATCTAGTATCTTTTCTGTCTGACGATTTAGCCAAGTCGGTAAGACGCTCGACTTCTAACTGAGCAACCCATGTTCAAATCTCGCTGCAGCCGTAACTCTTTTTTTTATTTCACAGTACCGAAATCAACACAATGTGTTGTGTCGATTTAACACACAAAAGTGGTAGTCACGCTGAGCCACCGCATTGTGTTGAATTAACATAACTATTTTTTACAGTGTACATTTCAACATAAAGGTTTCAAACATTCAGGGAAGAAATTTTAGAACCCTTTAAACGGCTTCATCGAGACGATTTTTAATTTTGTGTTATTCAGTGTTAAAGGATTGGATACGCCCTGTTCTAATTAAGCAAATTACACCATCCATGTAGAAAATTCAAAAATCGAAAATCAACATCGTTGAAAGTGTTCCCTTATCTTTGGAAAACTAAATTTTTAATATTTGGTGGTGATTCCTCATCCCACTCTTTACAGACAGAAGGGATTCATCCGATATTCTGAATACAATTGAGTTTACCGTTGAATGCCTAATAAATTGACTTCGTAAGTTTAGGCAATAGAAATCATATTTTGTGTGTCTGAAAGCGCAATAAAAACTTTTAAATGGCACTCAAATTCGCAAACTGAGATCGTATTAAAGCTCAGACAAAGAAATTTAAATTATTTTTTATAATCTAGATCATGTTTTTTTCTCTTTGTATTCAACCATATTCATGCGCTTTATTGTTATTATTATTATTATTCAAAACTAGAATTACAATATTTTCAGCATTGATACTTTGAAACCTGATGCTTTTAGCGAATAAAAATGGTTTTTACTTGTTTCTAACCGATAAGCAGGCCTACTGAAGCAAAGTTGTAACATGATACTATTCTCAATACAAATTATATTTTAATTCTTGTATTCTATCCTGGTTGGAAGGCCGAATGGAAAGAGGCTATTGCGAAGACCGAGACGTCGTTGGGAGGACAATATTAGAAGAGATCTTCGAGAAGTAGGTGTTCGTGATGAAAATTGGCTTGATATTGCCCAGGATAGAATCCAATGGCGAACGTTTGTTACTGCGGCGATGAACTTGCGAGTTCCATAAGCCATAGAGTTAGTTAGTTAGTCTACCATTCGAAAAATTCGGTTCTTGCTCTACAATTTATTTTCTCATGATGCGAGTACATCTCGTGCTCACTTTTCTATACGTCCATCCACATAAACTAGCCATTTTCCTAAAACGGGTCGCCATTAACGCGATACGCCTCTACTCCTAACCTCCGTGCAAGTGTCACTGTCGAAAATTAAGCGAGTTTGGGACATTGACCTCTCCGTGCAACTGGCACTAATTTCACCTCCGTGCAATTGTCACTCCGGGCAAGTGTCACAAACTCGTCTATCCAGTTAGATGATATTACGCTCCAATGTAACGCCTTGTACTGTAAATTTAGTGCAGTTGTCATGGAAATCAGGAACCGTCATTTTACGCAATTTTTCAAGAACATTCCTATAACTTCGCAACAATGTAAGGTGTCTTTGTTGAAAAAGTCGACCAACTATACCTGTCTGTAAACATGCGCGGGAATAGCACCATCAATATTAATGTTGAACTGTCCAGGGCTAATTCTTGCGATATTTTCATTCATAAGTAATCTATATATTAATATTTATCCCAACTGTATTTTATTATTATTATTATTATTATTATTATTATTGCGCCAAAATTGGAGACTTTCATTTTTGTTCATACGCCTTATGGTTGCGAAACTTGGAGTACGACCCTGTCAGATAAACAAAAATTGCGTGTGTTTCAAAATAAAGTTTTGAGAAAGATATACGTGACAAGATAACCGAAGAATAAAGAGGACTGCAAAACGAACTACACACACTGTACGATTCACCTGACCTTATAAAAATAATGAAATCACGACGGCTAAGATGGGCAAGCCATGTAGCCCGAATGGGACAAAAACGAAGATTATATTCCATCATGTTTCGAAGACGAAGAGAAAGAGGTTTTCGGGAAGACCGAGACGTCGTTGGAAGGACAATATTAGAAGGAATATTCGAGAAGTAGAAGTTCCTGATGAAAACTGGCTTGAGCTTCTCAAGGATAGAATCTAATGCCGAACGCTTGTTACTGCGGTGATGAACTTGCGTGTTCCGTAAGTCTTAGAGTTAGTATGTTCATACACTTGTGCGCGCCCGTCTCTAATGGAGACGAACCTTCATGAAAGCAAAAACAAATAGAAGGAGAAAGTTATGTTAAATTTAGAATCAAAGACTTGGGTTTATTCTTCCTTTTTCAATCTGTTTGCACTATGGTCCTTATACTGCAATTCTGTAGTATACGCACATACTTATGTGAGAAGGGACGTACCGCACGCGAATATTCATTAGTATTCGCAAAATGTAAGTTGCTGCTAATAGATTTTTTACGATACAAACATTTTAGGATCGTTCTGAGCTTTCATTTATAAATGCTTGTTTCTATTCTCTTTTTGTTCAGCTTATATTTGTGGTAAAATTGGCAATTATGGGATGACGTTCCCCTGCGAGTTCTCTTCCGAGAGGATTGAAAGACAAGGACTGGTCTTTGGCTACAAATTATGCAGGCGTTTACTTTGTGAAAGTTAAGAAAGCCCCTGTGAAAAGTGTCAGTAAGTACAGCTGGAAGCAAGATTCGAATTTGGCTTTCCTATCTAATGCCAAGCCGAGATCCCCGACTGTAACCACTAGACTACGGAGCCAAGGTGAACACATCAAACTTCCCATAATATAAAAATTGTCTGGACGAACAAACTTCTCATAGTCGCTTATACATTTGGAGGGCTTTATCTGCTTCCTCATTGGGATAGCCTACGATAAAGAAAATTAGACGGGATGATTAACTTTTAATCACTCCCTATTTCCAACATATATGACATAACCCAATCTAACACCTAATGTGACTGAAGATTTTGAAGGTTATTCAAGTGAACGGTTGCAGTGAATCAATATGAGAAATTTTAACCGATTACAGAGCTATAATCAGTAAGCTTTAAAACTATTGTGTGTAAATGTATAATAGTCTGGTTCGTAACCTTGGACCGCCTCCGTTCTTTCTAATTTATTTGGGGAAATTCTCTTTGTAGGCAAAAGAGCTTATGCTGGTAACAATCCATTAATATGAACCTTCTTTTCTGAAAACTATTTATTAGTAGATATAATTGCCACACGTTTTAGTGCCCACACAACATATTCAAAGGCCCATTGAGTTTTGGAAGCTATAAAACCAGTTGAAGACCCACAAGTGTTAGAATTTTATTGCAATAAAGACAGATCATATACTTTTAGTCAATCTTATGTTTTACCCGTGGAGGAATCAAGTCATATATTAGTCAGAATGACAGTACATGGGTTTTCTAAATTATGTCCAGGTCACTTTGAAGGTTGCTTGATCTGGTTATTGTATTTTTAGGACATGTTATGTTTATGGGAAGGAATGGTGTGGCTACGGTATAACCCCGTCTGAGATAAAAAGGTGTCTGGAGTCTTTATCAAGGACATTCTACTACTGAAGCTGAAGAAAGTACTAGAAAAGTTGAGCCAGGGTGGCCGGTAGCAAGACTGGAACCCGTGCCTCATATCTGCCGAACCGAAATCCTCAATATTACCAACTGGACCACCGAGTCTGGATTGAAAGTCACATCAAATATACACTGTAAAAACTGTACCTCTGAATGGAAAGTACAAAATTGGAAGTTTGTACTCCTAATTTTTGAGAGGCAGTGGCGAGCCCAGGGTTGGTTTTAGAGGGACGGTTTTTTTTGCCTTCCAGTTCTTGGGAAGGAACAGATTAATAGAAAAAAAACCGAAGGTAAAATATGAATCATTGGGTCCGTCAATGATTGTCAGAAATATGGAGTACATAATACTACACACCATACTACATAAACAACAACAAAATGTAATTTTGTGCTGAACAAACTAATTTAAAGCGTTTTTGAAATGCGGCACTGTTTCGGCGAAAATAATAAAAAAAAAATCGCCGTCATTTTCCAAGATGACGGTCGTAGCACAGCTTTGATTTTTGAAGGCCTTTCATATGTTACTTCGGTGGCCAAGAACTTTCTATATACCAAATCTTATGCTTTTAAGATTTTTTTAAACTTATCTAAAGATTTTGACTTCTGAAACAAAAAAAGAGGAGTTTTCGTTTGATGTCATTTTGTGGCTTTAGGATTGGTCAAATGACAAAAGGTTATTAGATAAAAGATTCTTAATTTCGTGCTGAACAAACTTCATTTGAAACTTTTTTGATATGATACTTACAAGGAAGGGTCACGGTTATCAAACCCACCAATCCTATTCACACCTGAAATATCGCAAGCAACATAACGAGATATGTAGATTATCAAAATTTAATGTGCCATGGTCCAGGAGGAGGGGAGCTAGGGGCTGCGGAACTTCCAATGTCACAAAAATGTATATAAAGGCAGTATAGTGAGGTTTTAATGGAATATCTTGAAAACGGGAAAACGAATCAAAATGAAACTTTACCAACAACCATAAGCAGTGTTGCCAACGCAGAACAAAGTTACAAATTTTAATAGCATGATATATCAATTAATGCACAGTGGAAAAGTACTGGCAATAGAAAAGAAAATAGTACAAGTTGGTTGCACAGTGTTGCAAGCTATGGAAGAAATATGAGCTGAAAGTTGTCGTATTAGAAAATATGTGTGGAGACAGACCAATATGCTGGTATCTGAAATAACAGTAAAAACGCTAATCAGCACGTATACTACCGACGGTTGGGGAATAGTGAAAGCATTGTCACCACTGAATGGAACCACGTGTCAAGTAAGATATATTTAAAAGGCACGAGTAACAAACAAAAGAACATTGTGAACACTGGTACCATAGTGTTGCAATCTTGGTGTTAATGTGATATATCTTCCATAGGTTGCAACACTGTGTAACCAACTTGTACTATTTTCTTTTCTATTGCCAGTATTTTTCCACTGTGCATTCATTAGTATATAATGCTATTTAAAAAATTGTAACTTTGTTCTGCGTTGGCAACACTGCTTATGGTTGTTGGTACTACTTGTGGTCAGTTATATGTTGTGCAAGTTTTATTTTGATTACTTTTCCCGTTTTCAAAATATTCCATTACAAGGTCACTACTGCCTTTATATACATTTTTGTGACAGTTGAAGTTCCGGAGCGCCTAGCTTCCCTCCCACTGGACCATGGTACCTTAAATTTTGGTAATCTACATCTCGTTATGTTGCTTGCAATGTATTACGTGTGAACAGGATTTGTGTGTTTGAGAACCGTGACTCTCCCTTGTCAGTTCATTTTAACGCTGGAGAATTCAATTATAAATACACCTTCTGTTATTTATCGTACAGTTTCCATATTTCGTTTCTATCAGTTTGTCGCTAATTTTATCTTCCTTGTTGCTACTCTCGTACTGTTGGTTTCTGATGTACAAACTTACGATGCTTTTATATGAGGCGGTGAAAGGAAAGGTGGTGTAAGTCAGCTTGAAGTCAATTTGACAAACAACCAGTTGTAGTAAGAACGCTACAATGAAATCCATAGTAAAAGCCAGTTAAGTGCTGCTATCTATGCGGTTAATAAGAGACTTACGTTTTGAACTATTTTTCCATCAAATAGATTTGAATATCTAGAATACAAATGTGACCTTAACTCAATATTAAAAAAAAAAAAAAAACTGACTTACACAGTGTGCGAATTAGCGGGGGAGATCCTCCCCGGTAAATAACTTTCCCACCCTGACAAATTTATTTTTCGTCTCTACCAGGGACAAATTTCTCCACCCCTAGAAGTTTCGGTCAAGATTAGATAGAAAACTGGAACATTTTTATTTGGCAGAAGTTGAAACTATTTTCATGGAAGTGATGAAGGTATAACTTTTACTAGCAGCTAAAAAGCCTATTTGGAAGCCATTTCTTTTGTGATGTTTATGAAGTAGCTTAATGTGAAAGATTTAGTATGATTGGTTTGATTTAGTAACGCCCTATTGGAAAATGGGCCAGTATATCTCGCCCCTCTCTCTATGTATATATAATAATAAAAGAAATAACAGCCATTTTCAATCAACTACTAGACGAGGCCTCTCCCCGAAGGGAGGAGTTGGTCTAATGCTCCCACGCTGACCGGAGAGGAGAGCCGATGCTCTCACTGTGATCGCCACTGTCTTTTATTCACTGCAATTCCCCAATTGTCCTCACGATGCTGGGTCAACACCGAAATTTTTGAGCCCGCACCGGGAATCGAACCCGGGACCGCTCGCACTGAAGTCGAGCGCGCTACCGACTAGGCTAAGCAGGAGATCATATATATATATATTTGCCTGTTGAAATCCATGCGCTATATTTCCCCTCCCCCACTGGCTAAAAAATGTAATTCGCACTCTGGACTTACACCACTTTTCCTTTCACTGCCTCATATTTTTGTTAGCATTTTATCCTTTCCATGTTTTTGCTGCTTCTGAAACTAATAAATAAATCTATAAATAATTCAGGTCTGTTTCCCTTGAAACGACCCTTTTTTATTTTATATGGGCATTCTTTTAAGTTGACCGCCTCAATTGTAAGTGCCATAATTTTATACATGCAATTGTTAACTTCCTTCACATAAACAAAATCCGTTCTACAGGAGATGATTTTCTTTAAATTAAGAAGTAGTAACTTTGTTTTGTAATAAAGATAACAAAGTAGTAGTAATATTTGTAAAATTGAGTGGGTTTTGATTATATTTTCAGTCGACTTTTCTGTCTTTCAAGCTTCAACCTCATGATATGTGTATGACTCAAGCTGATTGGTTACTCGCTGAAAGTGGCGCGTTCTTTAAACCCTACTTTCACTTACATTCTTCTTGTTCACGCTTGTATATACAGTACATAGATGGTAACTTGTGCGTGTGTGTGTGTGTGAGAGAGAGAGAGAGAGAGAGGGTGTATTTCTGTGATAGTATGCGTGTTAATACAACTGATTAGCATTATGAACAAGAATCAAGCCTTATTTTTCGAGTTATAGACTTTTATAATGGAGGACATAAACACGATCCTCGGACATTATCGTGTTTATCTGAATTAAAGCATGATATTGAGTTAGTAATTACAGAGGGTGATACCTGTCTAGTGAACAGCCTTTTTTATTTTATTTTTTTAAATCCTCAAAAACTAATATTTTTGCGTCGTATCTTGGCGTTACAGTTTGAGCTATTCAAGACCTCAGGATAGAAAGAGTGTAGCAGGGAAGAGTTCCGCAAATTTCCAAGAATTTGTGAGGCAATTTTTGAGTTTTTTGAACCAGCTCACCCTGTTCTAAAGCATTATTGCCATCTTTTAAGGCTTATTTGTGGCTTCTTGAAGATGATAACTTAAAAATATGTATTGCTATTGACTGATGAGAGTTACCTTCTTTGCAAACATTTATTTTTATTTCTAATTAATATTTTGATGGATTCAACCTTCTGTTATGAAATAATTCAACATTTTAATTTCTTTGATTTCTTTATTACTTTTGTAAGCAATATTTTGATAAATTCAATCTTCTTTACTCTGATAATTTAATATTTTCTATTAACTGATCTCTTTATTACTTTTGTAATTGATATTTGATTTCTTTATTACTTTTGTAAGTGATATTTTGATAAATTCAACCTTCTTTACTACGATAATTTAACATTTTCTTTTAGCTGATCTCTTTATTACTTTTTTAATTGACATTTTTCATAAATCAACCTTCTTTTATTTAATATTTCAACATTTTCTTCCATTTGATCTCTTCATTTATTTCGTAATTTATATTTCGATATATCCAACCTTATTACATTTGATAATTCAACTTTTTTCTTTTATTTGATCTCCTTATTACTTTTGCAAGTGATATTTTCATAAATTCAACCTTCTTTACTCTGATAATTTAACATTTGCTTTTAACTGATCTCTTTATTGCTTTTGTAATTGATATTTGATTTCTTCATTACTTTTGTAAGTGATATTTTGATAAATTCAACCTTCTTTACTCTGATAATTTAATATTTTCTATTAACTGATCTCTTTATTACTTTTGTAATTGATATTTGATTTCTTTATTACTTTTGTAATTGATATTTTAATAGATTGAACTTTCTTTTGTTTCCTGTAGCATAACTTGAAAGCTTGAAATGGAATAATTTTACTTAATACGAATCCTACTGATACTAGCACTTAAGTTATTAAACAAATACAGAATGTATGTAAAGTGAGATATCTCATGTTTTTAGAAGATATAAGCAAGTTAGAGCTACGATTCTACTAACAACCGCAAGTAGAATTTTAGCCACGCAAACATAATAAGCTGGCAACACTGACAACTTCAGTAGTTAGGCACGGGAAAACTCACAATCATGTTTATACTAAATTTGGCGCAGCTAAGCTTAACTGAATGGAAACAATTTGAATAATTGATTATTTCTTTAAATGGGCTGGAAACAATGAACTACATCAACAATCAAAACTGTTCCAGCGGCTCTGAGCTAGTCTAATCAAGACCTTTACAACGTCACCTCAGGCACGTCTCTACACCTTATGGTTCATGAGATATATTTTTGGACACGGGTTGGCAACACTGAAAACGAGTATAAAAAAGACAGCTCAAATAGGCAACATTAGGGAGTAGTATCTCATATAGTTCTGCATGTCAGCGAAAACGGATTTCAGTTATGACTTGGACATATCATTAAGCAACTCATCTTACACCTCCGTACACTTCTCTTGTTAGTGCTTCTTGCAAAGGAGAGACGTTGCTCTTCACTTATTCTTATGAATGGAATTTAATGGTTGTGGTCCATGTGCCTGCATTCCCACAGTCAATCTCTTGCACTAAAATTAGGAGCTGTGAAAATTTGCCATTGGAGCCGTCGTTTGTTTTCATTTGAATCTTGAAGTTCCAATTTTATTTAAGGTCTTAGGCAACTTTGGCTCAGGCTTCGCTTGTTTTCATGTAGAAACATTGGTAGAAGGTATTGAAATGATATTACACTGCTGTAAACATTGTACATGGGCAAATTTTTCGATTTTTAGAAGAGGAACAAACAATGATAAGAATGTAACCTGTAGCAGTTACAGTGTATTTTAAGTGAAATTAAATTAAGTCAATGTGACCTAACCTATTCGCATGTGAACGATGGGAAATAACTTTGTGTGTGTATGTGTGTGAAATGATCGTAAACAAAATGGGGAAGTGGAAATATAGAGCGAAGAGCCAGACACATTTTGCGTTTGAGGCGTACCAAGGACACTCTGGTACGCAATTTGATAGGAGGTTGAGTGCGCCTCGGAGCGCAAGACATGGGAACGCTGAAGACAAGTCTCTAGCATCGCAGCTAGGATTTAAGCCTAGTGAAAATGAGGATGGTGTCGTGTGATGTCATACCACAGATAAACTATAGTTATCTGTGGTCATACTGGGTCCGATAGTAAACAATGGTCAAAGGCGCTAATATAGGTCATTGGGAAAGTTACAGTCTGTTATTCCTGCCTGCCACCATCCTGAAATATTTGTTCATGTCATCTCTATCGTCCATTTAATTGAATATGAATTTTATTTAAGGATAATCTAAAGCAACGAGCTGTAACAAAAGATGGCAGCACTACCTCCGTATATGTCTAATGTATTTTCATCGTTGCACGAAATTTCCCTGCTGCTCCTACAAATT
The DNA here is from genome assembly GCA_022664845.1 of Lepisma saccharinum. NCBI lineage: Eukaryota > Metazoa > Arthropoda > Insecta > Zygentoma > Lepismatidae > Lepisma > Lepisma saccharinum. Next base: position 31,296 of record JAGDQP010004260.1, read on the forward strand.
CAAGCCTAGAGAGTTCAAACTTTCAGGGAAGAAAGTTCATAACCAATTCAAGAGCATGATCGATGCCGATTTTTAATTTTTTTTTTCATTGTTGAAAGAGCTTCATTGTTATAGGTTTCGATATTCATAACAACAATGAAGCGCTTTCAACAATGAAGGAAAACGAAAATTAAAAAATCGGCATAAATCATGCTTTTGAATTGGTTATGAATTTTGTTCCCTGAAAGTTTGAACTCTCTAGGGTTGAATTTGTAGGAGCAGCAGGGAAATTTCGTGCAACGATAAAAATACAGTATACATATTCGGAGATAGTGCTGCCATCTTTTGTTGGAGAATGTTGCTTTATATTATCCTTAAGATCCTAAAAAAAAGAACACAACTTTTAATAAAAATGGACATGTGAGGTTTTGCGTCCTCAAATATAGCCCAATTTTTTTTATATATTTTGACTTTTATCTTCGTGTGTTACCGTTAAGAAAGGTACTGGAGAATAATTCTGACTGAATGCATTTAGGAATCCAAAATAGTTTTGATTGAATAACCTATTTAAATATCAAGTGAATTTGAATAATACAAGAGAAACTTTCAAGTATTACCTGGTCTGAATATGCTTTTGAAAATGAAAAGGTTTCTGAGACAGAATTTTTCTTGCTGATAATTTCACCAAGATGGCTACAATGCCTTTTGGACGGTGAGTCACCGCAACAATATATCAGGTCCGAATCGAATCCAAGACACCTGCATTTTTAGTATGTAATTTTCCAATGATCCTTCTACACTTATGCTTGAGGGCGATTTTCTTGAACAAAATAGTATAATATAATGTTACATGTATGTGAACCATTAATTTTTGTAATTATCAAATCTCTTTTGCTAAGTTAAAAAAATATGAAAGAAAAAAAAATGTTTGATATAAGTATGTAAGCCCCTTTGGGACGAACAAAACAGATTGCTGTAAAGATGGGGAGAGAGAACATCATTTCTTCGCATTCCAATTTGAAGTCTTGGGTCTTGTTATGAATTGTTTCTGGGAAACACACTGCTTAATTCACACAAGACTCTAATACGGAAATTAATTTTGACTCCTTTAAAAAATTTAAAAAATAAAGTACAAGTATTGGACCATATTTCATGACGTTACATAATTGTACCTCTTGAACCGTGGGAATTGATTTGTGCTCCGATGTCGAAAATAAAGCAAACAAAAAGTGTTCATTCATGTACAAGCAATTTGGTGAGCACATGATTACGCAATGTTTGGGTGATGCTTAATGGAGGTCTCACTTAATTGAATCAGCATTGTTTTCCTCTTGGAACTTACAGCGGAATAGCATGAATGGATATATAGCACTTACACATGATCTAATGACCCACACATTATGATATTTGTCAAATTTACACTGAATCTCCTCTCTGAAGATGCCAAATTCCGTATTAATTCATTTGGCTGTTCTTACTGAATTGTTTGAATAAAAATTAATTGAATAACGTCATCATTAACACGCTTTTAGGTTCCTTGATAGCAAAGCTATAACTAAAGGAACTTAAAATCCCGCCCAGGATGGCCGTCTGTCCGTCCGTGTCCAGAAATGAAATATCAGAAACTACAAGGTGTAGAGAGAGATGTATGAGGTTGTCGTTCCAAAGGTCATGGCTAGACTAGCTCAGAGCTCCTGAAAACGTCTTGATTGTGCAATGGTTCAGTGTTGCAAGGCCATTTTCTAAAAAGAAATGTTCAAATTCCTTCCATTCAGTAAGACCTATCTGCGCCAAACTTGCCATAAACATTATTCGACACAATGCAAAAACACTGAGAGGGCCTACGTTGCCAAGCCTTCCACTTGCCACTGTTGCCAGCCTATTTTTTATGAAATTATCTTTTCTAAAAATTGCTTGAATTATTTTAGTCATGGCGACACCAAATTTGGTATAAGCATTGTTTGACACAATAGGAACATACTGGAGACTTTGTTGTTTCATTGTTGTTATGGATATATCAATGAAGCGCTTTCAACAATGAACAAGAAAGAAAATAAAAAATCGGCACGGATAGAACTCTGCAATTGGTTACGAGCTTTCTCCCCTGAAAGTTTGAACTCTCTAGGCTTGAATTTGTAGGAGCAGCATTGAAATTTCGTGCAACGATAAAATTACATTAGACATATACGGAGATAGTGCTGCCATCTCTTGTTGTACATCTTGGCTTTACATTGACCTTAATGTAACTTAAATTTATTTCCAGTGTTTGGTGAAAGAAACACGTACTTCAGGAATTCCACCAGGATTCTCAGTTTAGGGGCGTGGGGTAAAGTCAAATTTGAGAGGGTGTATATGGTATTTTGTACGATTTCTATTGATTTGTGACCGTAAAAAATATTTAAATTGTTTGGGGGGTGCTCTCGAGGATTTTCGGGGTTGAACCACCCACCCACAGGGAGATGCATCTAGCGGAATCACTCACGTAGTTTAATGTTGATTGATAAACACGTTGTTTTGAAAGCTTAAAAGAAAAGGTTTACATCTGGTAAGATCTGTGTGAGTCATTGAATAAAATGTGTGGCGTGAAAGTCGTTTGATATAGACATAATTTATGAGTATGTTTCTATCCCGCTAGCGTCATAGGAAGGAAAAACGTGGTTCTGTTCACGCATTCCTGCCTTGATTTATATATCGTAAAGAAATTGTAATTTAATTGTGTCATCAAGGAAAGTGTTACCACTTAATACTTTACGTCTCTCAACAAACTCATTTTTTGTTTATGCAATATTTTAATGTCCGTGTAAAAACATAGGAATTATTATTATTATTATTATTGAATTGATGATTTCTCTGCAAGAAGATACCGAGCCGCCGTAGCTCAGCGGTAGAGAGTTGGCGTAGCATTCGGGAGGCCGTGGGTTCGATCTCAGCGGCCGACCATTCTGACTGAGGTTTTTCCTCAATCACACCATGCAAATTTCGGGGTGGTACATTCAACGTAGGCCCTGACCGACACCTTCCCAAATACTTTCCCCTCCCCATATCCCGGCCTGAGCCTTAGGTGCCTAAAGGCCATAAAATAAAAAAATCACTCTGCAAGAAGAGGTAACCCAAATTTCATTCAGGTAGTAAACAAAACCAGTTTTCACAGAATTTTATTTTGCATAGTGTTCAAATGACTTTATCAACTTAAAACACTCACGTATTATAGGTTTTACTCGACTACATCAGTTGAACATAAAGAAACTAAACATTTTTGACAAGTTTGTTAATTTTACTTTTTGAGCCTCAGCGTTACGACACCTCCTCACAACCTCCACATTGCAACATGACTTCGAGTTATTTCGCTGTCATACAAAGGGCGTTCAAAAAGTTTTGCACTATGGGCCATAACTTTTATAATAGTACACAGTAAAAAATAGTTGTGTTAATTCAACGCAATGCGGTGTCCCAGAATGACTACCACTTTTTGTGTTAAATCAACACAACACACGTGGTGTTGATTTCGGTACTGGGAGAAAAAGTTACGTCTGCAGCGAGATTGGAACATGGATTGCTCAGTTAGAAGTCAAGCTTCATACCGACTTTTTTTAAAAATTTAATTTAATTATCTATAAATCGTCAGTCGGAAAGAGCACTAGATTGAAACAGTACAGAGGATAAAAAAATGTTGCTGAACCCCAAACACGAACAAAGTTATTCTCACGATTTATGCCATGATTTAATCACTTTTCCATTGGTCAATTAGGGATCACAATCCCCATTCATTGAGAATATGTTCCATTTCTATGAAAGCAAGCGCAGCATTTGACATGTTGTTGCGATAAGAAAGCAGTAATGCTTCTCAAGTGTTTGGCTGTCGCCATCTTGCTTGCTTTCCTAGAAATGAAATATTCTCAATGAATGGGAACTCTGGTTCCCAATTGACAAATAGGAACTGATTAAACTATGGGATAAGTTAAACCATGTTCACATCTTGCTGCAGCCGTAACTTTTATCTCCCGGTACCAAAATCAACACCGTGTGCTGTGTTGATTTAACACCCAAAAAGTGGTAGTCACGCTGGGACACCGCATTGTGTTGAATTAACATAGCTATTTTTTGCAGTGTAGCACTTGGACCATGAAATTTTGTGTGCATGTACGTGTGTCCTTTATGTATATACGCATCTTACTCAATGTATCCTCCATCCGCTGTGCCACATTTGACCCACCGTTCTTTCCATGCCGCAAATGCACTTTGGTCACAAGGGAACAGAAAGCAAAGGGGGTAGGAAATTTGTCTTGAACTCCAGAACACATTCAGTGGTGACTCTCCACAATGCTTTGATGGCGTGATCACAAAGGATATTTCATATGGATTCTGAGAGTAAAACGTAGTCCATGGAATGGCGTCATTCCGGTTCTCCACGGAAGAGAACACCAAGACTCAGCAGATCAGTGGACAAATTAATGGTCATATTTTTCTGGGAACACCGTGGCGTAATCTTCATCGAGTTTTTGGAACGTGGTCCTGCGACGTGCTCTAAAGACATTAGACATCCAAAAGAAAATCATCAAACTGCATCAAGATAATGCAAGGCCCTACTCTGCCTATCACACACACAGCAGAAACTCAGAAATATGGGATGGGAAGAGGTCCCTCAACTCCTCTCTGTTGTCCGGACCTGGTCTCGTCCGATTTCTTTCTGTTTGGTCGTCTGAAGACCCACCGTCGTGGTAGGCAGTTTACCAGTGACCAAGAACGCATTGCGTGTGTGAAAGAGTGGTGTAATAGTCAGCGTCTGGGGTTTCAGCAAAGTGCATTTACGGCATTGACAGAGCGGTGTGTTAAATGTATCACAGCGTATGGATGATGCATTAAGTAACATGCGCATATACATAAAGGACACAAATACATGCACACAAAATTTCATGGTCCAAGTGCTATTATTATAAACGTTATGGCCATAGTGCAAAACTTTTTGAACGCCCTTTGTATGCATAGTAACACTTCATGTTTAAATGCAGCTCCCACTGTCTCCCTTGATGGTCAGCATTCAGTGGACTAAGAACTAAACGCTGAGAAAGCACTTGAATCTTATTGGTTTGTCTATGTCTATAGGTAGCAACCAATAGGATTAAAATACTCTCTCAGCGCTACCTTAGTCTGTTGAATGCGCCGAATGTCTTCCGCGATATAATAACTGCATTTGTTTTACTAAGCCATACCAAGTTGAGGAAATTCAGTGGATCGTCATCGTTATCGCGATAAAGGGGTGACCAAGACGAAACTACCTCCTCCCGAAAATATTTTAAGGACAAGTCATGTAGGATCTACCGTCATATTCCTGGAGACATAAATATATTAGGTAAAAATTATCATCACTATCAAAAGAATTGCCTTACCTTGTTAAGTAGTTTACTTACTCTATGGCTTACGGAACTCACAAGTTCATCGCCGCAGCAACAAACTTCTCTATAGGATTCTATCCTGGGCAAGATCAAGCCAGTTTTCATCACGAACACCTACTTCTCGAAGATCCCTTCTAATCTTATCCTCCCAACGTCGTCTCGGTCTTCCCAACGGTCTCTTTCCCTCCGGCTTACCAACCACCACTTAACACTCCAAACGATAATAATCAATTAGCTTAGGTTCACTAATTTAGAACACATGTAGTTGATCTTTATTCCTTGCTTACGACCATTCGTCATGGAATTAATTTCTGTATCTATTGTTTAGTCCATCAAAATGTAGTGCAGAAACCCACGCTGATAAGACTTTGCATTTACATTTACAAACAGTGTCTATATCCAAATATAAAAGACATTATCACGAATCAAAAACAGTGGTAGTTAATCTATAAACTTGATTCCATATTGATTTCAGACTTTTTAAGCCATATTCCCAATTATGGTTAACCTTGACCAATATTCTAAACTATCCACCCAACATTTATGATGGCGATCAAAGATTTAAGTGACCATTAACCAATATTAATAAATGAAGGAAAATCTTTCGTTATAGACCATCTCCTATCCATACTCTTTCGTAAAAGGGAAAGCTACCCCCTGTGGTATACGCACGCGCCGCAAACGGCGCATGGGGGATGTGGAGGTAGCGCTTCACGCATTCTTGATTTTACGGTACAAGGTGCTGTGAACTGGTCAGTCTCACGCCCGACCGCTTTTATCTCCAAATGTGCCCAGGAATACCAAGGACACTGTGGTACTCAATTTGATAGGAGGTTGAGTGCACCTCAGAGCGCGAGGCATGGGAATACTGGGAGAAAAGTGTCCATCGTCTTGACCAGAAATCTCAAGAAAGAAATTATTGTATCCCTCCTCTTTTCCCCATTGCAACGTTCGTAAGTTAGAACCTTATAGTCCTATCTTTCCGTGCAGCTGCTTCTCGGAAACTGAGACAAGGACTATACTCCCTAGTTCTTGACTGAGACAAGAAAAGAGGCGTGAACTATAAAGGAATGCTTGTGCGTCAGACTATCAGTGCCATCTTCCGATAAATTACCAAATTATATGCACTAATATTCCTTCGATCCTCGCATATAAAATTTAATTAGAACTTGAATCTGAAAACTTCCTGTGTTTTTCAAACCTATTCTTGCAATTAAAACTACAATACATAAATCAACTTTCCTTTCATCAGAAACAACTAAAATTTATGTTTGTTTTAGGTCCTTTGATAGAGAAGCTATAACAAATGGAACCTTCTGTTCCCACTCATGGTGTCCGTCCGTGCGTGTCCAGAAATTAAATCTCAGAAACTACAAGGTGTAGAAAGATGCATGAGGTGTCGTTGGAAAGCCCTTGGCAAGGCTAGCTCAGATCCTGTGGAATCATGTTGATTGGTGCAGTAGTTCAATGTAGCAAGTTCATTTTCTAAAAAAAAAAAATGTTCAAATTCCTTCCATTCCGTTAGACGTAGGTGCTCCAAACTTGGCATAAACATTATTGAATACAAGTACTGCAAACTTAGCAGTTCTCAGTGTTGCCAGTCTATTTTATAAAAAAAAAATATTGGTTGTGTGGCTATAACGCTTTCACGGGACCGGAGCCTTTGCCAGAGTTAATAGAATCGCAACTGTAACTTGTTTAATACTATTGACGATGTTCCTATCTTTATAAAATTGTATTTGTATTTGCAGAAAATATTGTGTGATAAATTAAGGGTTATGAGAAGGAACCGAAATATAATAGCCATATCTAAACACACTGTTTACAGAGAAGTTGTCATAATGTCCAGTGCTTTAACAATTAGTTAAGGGCAACGATTAAAAAAAATGATTTGAACAGAAATAATTCACTTGAAACATTTTGTTTCCAAGGATATTATCACGAAACAATGTTATTCGCCTTACATTTTAAGAAGCATTCTCGTAGCTCACTTTGGTGCTACGTACCACCAATACAAAATCATTCGGAGTTTGATAAATGACAGGAAAATACAAATGATTTGCGTTCTCTTCACTTGATGACGTAATTTATCTAACAATTTAACTTCGTCGATAGATCTTCCATTGACCGTTGCTAATTGTACACATAGAAATAATTTCCAGTGGCGCGTAGACGTGCAGACCTTTGAAATTTTCACATTTTTTGCCACTAGGAACAGAATTTACATCCGGAATACCATTATTATGAATGACAATATGAAAACCCTTGTCATTGTTATTCGTTATGAACGATTGCATATATATCTGTTGGTATTATTGCACATATAATAATAAATAACCACTGGTATTACAGACCGAAAAGTCCTGAGCCTGCCCCAACGCTATATGTCCGCGGTTGGTGGAACTGCGTCCACCTGAGTGACGGCCGTTTCTTGACCACGAACAGGCGTATCAGGGGCTTTCAAGATCAAGTGGTCGTCATGTCTTTACTCACGTGACTCCCCAGTTTGCCTCACGACGCTGGGAGGACGCTGAGAAGTGGGGAAATGCTCCAGCCGGAGATTGAACCCGGGACCACGCGGTTATGAGTCCAACGTTCTAACCACTAGACTGTGGAGCCACCTTATTGCACACATATTTTACGTATATATCAGCGTTTTAATAATTACTAATAATTTAATTGTAATGACAATTTATTCGGTACTTTGTTATTATGTTGCTGAGTAACGTGGTTTTATGTAAAGAAAATTGTGAATTAAATTTTTAGTAATAATAAATACATTCAATAGTGCAAGTGGAAAATTGGATGTGCATTATGTACTATCAGAACAACTGCATCTGTGTGTCACATGTTTTTAGTGGACTTCGTATAAGATATAAATTTAGTGTTGTGAAAATTTGAGATTGTTCTTTTTAGTAAAGATCTGCAAACTCAGAGACTATGTTGGTGTTCGGTAAGTCCGAACTGATATCTTTTTGATTTCTTAATTTTCTTTTTAGAAAGGCTGCCATTTTCAGACTAAGATAAAAAAATGGTGGATTTCATTGTTAATCCGTTATTGTTGGTAAACGATACCTGTTGCCCGGAATTGCAGCAAGTGCGTTGTTTGTCTTAGCAACCGCTGTGTTGATGTTATTAATGATAATACGGTGTATTTTCTATAGAAACCACCATCAAAATATAACATATGCAATAAAAGTAAACGGAATAACTCAGCTGGAGACAATCGTCACTAAAACTTTTGTCTTTTTGTACTCTTTAAGATTTCCTTATGAGTTTTGTAAAAGGAAGATTAGAAAAATACATATTATTTGTGTTGTTGACTAATATCTAAAACCCCACGAATCTCAAAATCCTCCATTTTCTCATGCTATTATCCGTCCAGCGTTAAAACTAGGACTGTTACTCTTACAGGAACAGCGATGCCGGGTTGACCGCTAAATAAATAAATAAATTATAAAAAAAAAAAAAACTGAGCTCGCTGCAGCCGTTCTCTCACTTCGGGTTGCCGTAGCCAAGCGGCAACACTCCAGTCGCTGTTACTTTTTCTTCCCTCTTCCCCCGTCAAGATTCTCAAATGAAACTATAGTTGTGTTAGATAATTTAGTATGTGTAAATGAAGAAAAGAATTAGGGTATTAATTTCCATACTGATGTTAAATACGAAATCTTTATGGGGGATCATTAAAGATAGGTAACAGTAAAGGAATTTCGTGTGCGTCAGGGGAAGTGCGCTAAGTAAAACTGCCCATAAGCTGCAACAGTATAGACTAAACTCTGGATCGGTAATAGACATATTTCTGGTATGTCTTGAGTTTAATTCAATTTCGCCTGAGCCATTGTAGCCTATTGGTTAGTACCTACTAGAATGCGACAGGAGGCAATGCTCATCTATCAGGTGACCATAATGCTTTAAAATGTACGAGGGTAAATTCTTAAGTAAGCGCAACCTGCACGCCGGAGGTTTTTGTAGGTCGAGAGTTGTCCTCTAACCCCGCACCGTAAGTCCAGCTCCAGTGATTTCTGAGACATTCAATGAATTAGTTATTTTGTCACAGTTCTTTATGAAGAACCATGCTTATAATCAATTTCCCAGAGAGTAAATTACATTCGGTGGTTCTATTGCTGAGCGCAGAAAAAAAAAAATTCGCTTTGCAGAATCCGTCGCTAACTTGTAGAAAGTGTACACAAAAGGTGTGATGATTAAGTCGAATGTGCGTTAGTGCGTTTAGTGGTGGGTGACTAAATGCGCACGCTGAACCCACAATCTGATCATCGGAGTTCATTTAAAAGACAGTGTTGATGCGAGGGAGATCCGGAGCCCCAAAATTCAGAGTTTCAGACAGAATTAGTATAATTTTAGGCGTAATTATAACTATTTAATGTACGTCCGTGCCCAGACACACATTGGGTCCTCACCCTGAAGCTCGGGACCCCTCCCCCATTAGCAACTTCTGGATACGTGTCTGGTTGATGTTCACGTTTGTGCATAGATAATGTTCATCTTCATGAGCAAACTATTGTCCGCGGACCACAGGTGGTTCTCAAGGCTTGCCCTTGGGCAGGCGCAGGGTAACGCGTTGAACCTACCAAACAATAAAACTGGTCCGCACCTGAAAATTGTTTGCGGAACACTGTTTTAGAGCATGTTTCACGATATGTCATTTACGAGATTTTCAACAGTTCAACTCTGCAGTGATTAAATGAAGTGGTGGCGGACTTCTATCAGGAAGGAATTGTCACCTAATTCCATAATAGAAGTTACAATATTTCATGCTTTTAAGAAAACATTAAACACGTATTTACTATGTCAACAGCGGTTAAGCTCAAGTACACATGATATTCATAGCCAGGGCTGGAATGGTAAGATTTTTGGGGGGTACACGCTGCTCAATAAAAATCTGGATTTGGGAACACGTTCCTTTATATTTATGCACTGAGGTGGGTACACGCTGTGATTTATACTATTAGGTGGGTACACGGCGTGTACCCGCGTATACCCTCCATTCCACCCCTGTTCATAGCGTAATTTGAACAACGATATGCTCTGAGGTGCACTCAGTCTCGTATCAAATTGAGTACCAGAGTGTCCTTGGTATTCCTGGGCGCCTTGGTAAGGTAAAGGCGGTCGAGCGTGGGTCTGACCACCCCACCTCACTTCGTACCGTAGGTCAAGAAAATGTGGAGCTCTACCTCCACATCCCCTATGCTCCGTTCACGGCGCGTGCGTATCGCTTTACTTTTTTTTTACCGTCAAATAGTGTCTAACGGTATCGCAACTTTTTATGCTTTAGTGTATTGTATGCACAGTGTATGTGTTACTATATGTGTGTATGTTTATATATTTTTCACTTTGTTGTTGTTTTCCAACTGATTCCATTGCTTAAAATTTACATCTGTTTGACCCTTTTTTTTTTTTTTTTACTTTCTATACTCAAATGATTTTGTAACTTTTTTATTTAGTATTGTTTTGTTTTTTGTCTATGTATTATTATTTTTTCTTTCCATGTATTCTTCGGACAAGGGTTAGCAACAGCCATAGTCTGAACCTCGCCCGCTTAAATAAAGAATTTTTCATTTCTACTGTCGCTACTAGCGAGGTATACGTGAGAACTTCTCACTTATTATTATTATTATTGGTTATGCTGCTTGCAAACTGTAAACATGAAGAGATGAAATTGTGAGACCTATACCTCATATTTCTCTTTCGTGTAACATTTTCATTAGAGCAGTGTGTACACAGTAGTAGTCGAAGTGAATTGTGATGTCATAGGTGCTAACAGAAATGACGCAGCTTCTTTACAAAACTGTCATCGGAAAAGGAATATTTCCATCAGGATGTAGACGCGCTACTGACTTAGTTTGTTTTTTTCTTTTTATTTGTAATGATGACGTTTGCATATTTTATTTTATTTTACAATGTGGTAAACGAACGCAATTCCTTTCGATATTTTAAATATTTATAATTCTGCTTTTTTAAATAATGTTCATGACAGTGCTTCACAACCTGCGGTTAGCGGACTCCAAGGATCCGCGAATCAATTTATATATTTCAAAATTATATTTATTTTCTGTTTAGCGGACTTAAATTCCCCCTTTTAATTCTGCTTGATCTGTCTGTCTGTCTGTCTGAAGCAAAGCAAGCCGAGAGAAACGGATTTCGGATTTGCGTTTAGCTACCACGATTCATTCGACTGCTTTTAAATTTGATAACTACAAAAGGTGCATTGGTTGGCGTTCTCCGTTTAAAGAATTATGCTAGCTTCACCATAACACATTTCAGTGGAACCTAATTTCTTTCTGCTTCTAATATGACATCAACAATAAAAGTATTAATTTTTATTGCATACGACCGCCGTAGCTCAGTGGTAGAGCGTTGTATTCGAAAGGTCATCGGTTCGATCCCAGTGGCCGACCATCCTGACAGGCTTCTCCAGAGTTTTTCGTCAGTGACACCAGGCAAATGCTGGGGTGGCACCTTCAACATAGGCCTTGGCGAATCCTTTCCCCTCCCTTATCTCGGCCTGAGCCTTAGATGCTTAAAGGCCATAAATAAAAAAATCAAATTCAAAATGACTTCATTCATATCAATGCTGAAATTTCCAATGATCTCTTTTTGTTTATATCTATAAAAAAATGTGCAACGAAATAATTATTATATGTGAGTGTATGTTTGATCTTATTTCATTATATATGTTGGAGTACACAGTGAAATAAGCGTTTCATGATTTGAAAAAGATTTAGATCTATTTCTCTGTGTTCAAGTGTACAGAGCTTTTAAACAATGACTATCACTCGGGAATCTGGACTAGTTTCCTGGTTGGAAGAATGGCTGTTGTAGCACGTTCGCAGTGATCTTGCAACGGAAGTTAGCAATGCTTGAAATAAGTAATTTCACGCCTCGTGTTCTCTCTCTCTCTAGATAATGGTCTTTTGATATTGTTTATTGTTATTACGTATGAATCAGTCGATGAAACACCATCGAGAGATGACGCGAAAGATGAGACATTTCACTAATACGTCAACATCTTTAGAAAATATTCCTTCATTTCATTCATATTTTTATTTTTTACAAAGCATCGACCATCTTCTGACTAAACTATAAATATTCGGAGTGATGCATTGCTCCCGTATGTGGTGGCTCCACACATATTTGTCTTAATCGAGAGAGAGGTGTTATTTTTAGATGATTCTGTGGCGAGTAAATCACACGTCTAGTTGCACACACCTCCCACGTGATGATAACATACCACAGTTATTCATACGAGAGGAACCAAATATTAAATCTCTTACGTACACAAGGTAACAGATATTGAGTAACGAATGGAGTGTGACAAAGCATATTTGGTAGATTACAGTTTTCGAAAGAGGATAAAAAGAATATGTGACGTTGAAATTCCAAAGGATTGAAACAAAAACTTTACATTAAAAAAGCAAAACGTTCCGCCCACTTGAAGGTTGCGGTTTCCCTCAATGTCACTAGTTTACGGCGAGACGGGGAAGTGTGGGAGGAAAAAAGTGTGAATGAAACGTTATTAGTTTTTTTTTTGTTTTGTTTTTTTACGAAACAACGGAAGTCCAATGAGGAACTGAATTCCCCTCTTTTATCAAAACTTCTCCTCCGAGAGAGGAAATAGTAAACCTGAATACAAATAGCTTAAATGTTGTTGTATAACATAAGATAGAAATTATGTAATATTATCAAAACAACTCACGCTGACTTTACAAAAAAAATAGAATTTCAAGTTCTTCACAATATTCTGTGCGGAAGCAATGCCAAGAAAAATAACACATGTGTCTACTAATTCGCATATTCGTAGTTTCCCAAGTTGTTCTTTTGCAAAAATTTTATCCACGCATATATTTTCGACTAATTGAGCGGAAATGAGTCAAAAGATGGCAACACTGTAAAGAATTTGAATTCGAATCCTTTAGGCATCTGAGGCTCAAGCTGGGATAGGGTAGAGGAAAGGATTTTGGAAGGTATTTTGTAGGTACCACCCCAGCATTTTCCTGGTATGATTGAGGAAAAACCCCGGGGGAAACCTCAGTAAGGACGGTCGGCTGCTGGGATCGATCCCAGGATCTCCAGAATACTAAGTCAACGCTCTACCACTGAGCCGCTCGGTAACACTACGAAGGGAATGCCAAAGAGATTGATTCATACCCAATGCAATTATAGACTACTCGTGTACTTTTTTTTTTCAGACCTACGTTCACCCCGCCGAATTCTGAACCCGGATCTGCTATTCCATATGCCGACGTCTTAGTCAGCTGCGATGACTGGTTACAAACATCGGTTTGGAAGTTTTATTGTAGAGAGTTCGTGTGTCGTATCACTCGCGAGTATTGCGCAGGTGCACTGGCCCGATGCTATTCCAGTCTGTAGATACTCAAACGATCTCTCCTTCACTTTCCACCACACTCACTGTCCAGCATAGAGCAGTGTTGTCAGTTGGCGGGAAATTTCCCGAAAAACGAAAAATTCTGAGCACCGGCGGGTCAGCGGGAATTTTTCATTAACATACAGCAAAAACGGGAAATTTTGCCGCTCTGAACGAACAAAGATTTAATTCTTTCGTTGGATTATTTTTCCCGTTTTTCTCTCTGTGTATTTTATCCTCTTATCCGACTAAAATAAATCTCGTGAGGTAGGTTTGTCGGTGTTATTTTGCAACACCCTGTATAGACAGTGTTTCCATTTTATTTCTACCAGGTGTGCCGGTTAATAATTCTTATTTTTTTCTGACAAAAATCACGTTTAATGTGGGAGGAAGGTACAAAGTGGTTTGTTCAAAGTATAGGTCCATCGCTAGTCATACATTTTCTCCATCTCTCTGACAATTTGTGGATGCCTTCCCAGAAAAACTGTACATCTTTTGATGTGGTCCAGTCATGAAGCCACTTTTCGACACCTCCGTAATTGTTGAACTGTTGCATGGAAAGTGCGTGATAACGTCGATGAAAACAAGTGGTAGTCGGAAGAGGCGAAGTCTGGTGAGTACGCCGGGTGGGGTAAGAGTTCCCAGCCAAGTGCAGGAATGGTGTCTATTACCCCTTTCTTGTTTGTGATGGAGCGTTGTCGTGCTGCAAAATAACTTTGCCGTGTCTTGTAGCCCATTCTGGTCACTTTTCGATCAATGCATGGTTCAAATTGATCATCTGTTGACGGTAGCGAAGGGTATTAACTGTTTCGCCTGGTTTCAGAAGCTCATGATACACAATACCCTTCTGATCCCACTAAATACACAGCATTGTCTTCTTTCTAAAGCGATTCGGTCTTGCGGTCGATGTTGATGGTTGTCCTGGGTCAACCCATGATTTTCTGCGTTTTGGATTATCAGAAAATTTTTGCACCAGCAACGACCCGATGGAAAAAACAAGTATTTGTTTCACGCCGAGAAAGCAGAACTTCGCACACCGTTTTTCGCCTTCCCATCTGTCTGTCGTTCATCTGATGTGGTACCCATTTTCCTACCTTCTGGATCTTTCCCATGGCATGCACACGATCACCAATGGTTCGGCGACCAACAATCAACCTCTCTGCCATTTGTTATTGAGTTTGCGTATCGTCTTCGTCCAACAATGCTTGCAATTCGGCATCTTCAATTTTTTTTGGTTGGCCTAGGTGTTCTTTGTCTTTCAAGTCGAAATCACCACTTTTGAATCGTCTAAACCAACGCACACAAGCGTCTTGCATTGGGACATTGTCACTGTAAATTTCCACGAGTATACGACGGCTTTCACTCGCGTTTTTCTTTTGATTGAACAAGAAAAGCAGTACGTGCCGCAAATGCTCTTTATTTGGCTCGTAACTCGACATGTTTACCACACGAAAAAAAAAAAATATGACGTGAACTCCAAAATCGTTTAGACATCATGGGGTTTTGAAAGGTACTGTCATGGCAACAAAATGACGTAAGAGATGACACTTTGAACCAACTCTTGTTTCCAGTGCCATCTCTTAAAAAAATAAGAATTATTAACCGGAACACCTGCTTAGTTTCTATTTTCATGGCCAAAAATTGTCTTTGGATTATCCTTTGATATTTTACTAATCCTAGGGGACATCTGGCAAAATCGTGCTAAGCTAGTACGCTTAAAATTATCTCCCTACTACATGTTAGTTTTCCCGGCTTTTGCGAATTCCGTCAGTTATTTAGCTACGAATGGCAGAAAATAAGCCTGATGTTTCATTTTACACTTTCATGATGGAGCAGTGCGATTGTATCAATAACTCATAGTTTTAAAATCTTCGGCTGAGCTGTTTATCGTCTAAATCCCGACAACAACAACACGAGTTTGGATTTCGCATCAGCTTCCGTCTTTTGTCAAAGCAGTGAGTGACCTTCGCCACTGCACCAATCCGGCTAGGTCAGGGTCGGTTCTTCATTGTATTGTTTTTCACGATTTCCCCTCCTTTTATAAAAAGTAAGCCGTTGACGGAAGGGAGAAAAACTCTTTGCTCCTTTTTTCGCTTTCCTTCCGTCTGACCGGAATAATGAAGTGAAACCGAACGATTGACGTCATTGTTGAGAAGTGTGTTTTTGAAGGAACTGAGACGTGCGACATGGCAGGAACCATCCACGTGTCTGTCTGATTCTGTTTTTGAATGAGCTTTCTGTTGGACTAGAAGGAAGTTTTCACAATCTCCTTCCGTCGGCTTTTTTCACTTTTATCTTTGAAGTTTTTACCCGGGTTTTATAAGTGTGAATGTTCAGGAGACGTGGGTTTTGTCTCTTACTTATAAGAGCTGGTTCAGACGAGCGATTTATTTCTATAAGCGAAGACGAGATTTCTTCGCGGCAAAATTATTCTATATATTTCACACAGGGCGTTCTTTTTCTGTCGCTGACCGCACTTCCCGTAACGCTGCCTCTCTCAATTTTCCTCCCCTCTCTGACTTTTAGTAGATTTACAGAAAGAAGAAGAAATAATCATTTTTGTATAATTTCAAACAAGAAATTTCTGTATCAGAGGTGAAAAGACGCCGTGTCTGCAAAGTTCAAGTGAAAAAAACAAACAAACACATATTCCATTCCTTTTGACCCGAGAAATTCCGTTAATAGAAAATGAAGAAAGAAAAAAGTACTTTGTAATGAACGATTTTTCTCCGCTTCTACATTCTCTAGTCTTTTTCTATGTTTAACATCAGAAATTCCGCCTCGGCTGGCGAAGAAAACTCGCTCGTGTGAATACTACCTGACAATAAAAAATAGCAGAAGCAACAAGACATACAAACGTGCATTGTACTTATCCATATTTCTAGTGGTCGTTCATCATGCTTCTTATAAACAACTGCGCATTTATGATCTACGTAAACTTTCCACCCTTACAGCAGTTTCCAAATAGATTATCAGTATACGTTAATTGCCACTATAAAAAAAGGTCATTTCTTGTGTATATTTTGCTCATCTGTACTTAATCACTGTTTGAACATTTTAGACTAGTTGTTTTTATTATGTGAAGAACGGAATAATAAAATAAAATAAATAAATAAAAATGCACACACACACAATTTAATTAGCTTAGACCCGTAAAAAGCTCTACGGTTCACTGGGCTATTCCATGAACAGTTTCATACAAGTGTATAATGCAAATATAGAATCGCTGAGAACATGAAAACCTTCGGCCAACTCATAATCACATCTAAACTACAAATATCTGGAGGAAACCTTGTCCAGTCTTCTGCGGTTTTCTACCCAAATGTTGCCACTTCTTTCTTTAGCATTCTTCTCTTTCTTTTTGTTTTTCTTCCTTACTTTCTTTCGCTCTCCTCCCCCTCCCCCCTCTCTCTGGGGTTGCTCAAGTACAATCATAAGCACTCAAGCGGAAGGCCGAAAGGGGTTCAAGCTTTTGCTATCTGCTTTGAATCTTAGCGGAATCTTTCTGGTGGTGGTTGTCAATGTTTGGTTGACCGCAAGTTGTAGGGGAGCCGGTTGCCCTCCAGTCCTGGCACCGAAGGTTCTTATTTATAAAAACAAGAACGAAACGAGCGTTCAAGTATTACGTAAGCGTTCAAGGGGGAGGTAGGTTCCAGTTTATCTTATTTTTTTCTGAGAATGGAGAAAAAGGGAGGGTTTAGAGCAATGCTTACGTAAGAATAGCTTAAAAACACATTAGTATAGATTTAAACATTTATTTTTTTGTACTACGAAATAACGATATAAAATTTGACAGGTCTTACACAAGCACAAGGGGTAGGGGGTTAGGTTTTGCTTACAAAAGGGGAAGGAAGTCTAAAATGACTAAAAACGTGCTTACATACCCTACTAGTAATAATAACCACTGGCGTCAAAGGCCGCTGGGCCCTGAGCTTGCCCCAACGCCATCTGCCCGCGTTTGGTGGAACTGCGTCCACGGGGGTGCCGGCTGTGTGGTCAGCACTGCGCGCACCTAACCACGAACAGGCGTATTAGGGGCTTTCTAGACCAAGTTGTCGCCACGTCTCTATTCACGTGACTCCTCAGTTTGCCTCACGACGGTGGGTGAACGCCGAAAAGTGGAACTCCAGTCGGGAATTAAACCCGGGACCACGCGGACACGAGTCCAACGCTCTAACCACTAGACTATGGAGCCCCTCGTACTACTACTAGTACATATCTCAAATTTTTGAAGTGGATGGTAATTTCCTTGACTCAAAGACCGTATATTTTGAATTTACTTGACGCAACTTTGGCGTAGGCCGGGATAGAGTAGGGGAGAGGGAGGTTGTTGAAAATAAGTCGGCCCGGGTCTAGTTTAAAAGTACCATTGCGGCATTCCTTAATCAGGTTAAATACCCACTGGGATTGTTTACAGGACGGATAGATCAACCTCAAGGATCCCAAATCAAAAATCAGTTTCTACCTGATTTGGTTGAAGCACAAATTAATGTGAATTCTTAAAATGGAGAAAGCTAACTACGTAAACAAGGATCTGCTGCTTTCAGAGTTAAAAAAGTCTGCATAAGGTCAAGGTACTCAAATCTGACATAAGGTTCACTCTAATTGCTTTAGTTGAGGTCCTAGCAGGTACGTATTTAGGGGATGGATCCGGGGAGTCCGGAGCATTCGGGAGGTCATGGGATCGATCCTAGTGACCGACCATCCTTACGGAGATTTTCCAGGGTTTTTCTCTGTCACACCAGTCAAATGGCGGGATGGCGCCTTCAACATAGACCCTGGCCGACAACTTCCCAAATTCTTTCCCCTCCCCTATCCCGGCCTGATTCTTACATGTGTAAAGGCCATGAATAAAATTCAATTCAAAATTCACTCCTTGTATTCCCCCTCCCCGGGAAGCCCTTGGACCTCTCCCAAAACCAAATTCTGGATGTGTACCTGAGTACTAGTCTTCGTTACAGAACAGACAGATAGACGAATGGACGGGCAGACGCAAAGTGAGTTTAAAGAAAACCGATGTGTCCACTAATAACAATGTTCTGTTTTATGCGAATTCAAGTTCTTCTTAATGTTTACCTAGAATTTGTTGGGACATTTTTCTTTGAAATATTTCGGCTAGTCTTTCATTTCCTGATAAGGTCGACGGATAAGCAAGACGTTTATGAAATCTGTATTCCTGGAAACGATAATCAAGTTTTGTGCTCTGGTACATCTACGACGTCAGAGGAACCTTTGGACACTCCAGTACACGTACAGAGAGAGAGGTTTTGTTTTTCTGAATAAGGAAACAAGCAGTTGTTCCTTGTTGAATTTGTGGGGGCAACAAGGGCGCCTACGTCCTTTGCCAACCTTGTCTTATAGTCTCCGAAATGTGGGCAGTCATTTAGTGAGATAGTGCTAAACATTCTGTGTTGATGCTGTGTTTGTGTTACTCCGCATTTGACAGTGAAGGAAGTTAGGTGTACATTCTCCTTACGGTAAGTTTCAAGTTTTTTTTCTAATGTCCTCTTTTGAGTGTAGAAGTTTATTTCGTATGAATACTTTGTTCAATATCCGTATCTATTGTATACAGAGTGTTGCAAAATTAATCATCAAAAATTGAAAGGTGAGCTCTTGACACAGCACCAAAATATGGCACGACATTCTCACAAACAGTGCCGCCATTGGAGCAGGGCAGGAGGGCCCCGCGCCTCTAGGGGCCCGTACTTTGGTGAATCAGCCATAAAACAGTCAGAACATAATGTTAGTAATCAACTTGTCTAATAAAGGGACCCCACAGAATATCTTTGCCCGGGGCCCTGCATATTCTAGGGGCACCGCTACTAGTCGCAAATGTTGGCCTCAAAACATATCGTCATAATCGAAGCTCTGATTGCAATGAAATTCTTACGTGGGAGACAGCCTTTCTTTTGTGATTCAGAAAGCCGACACGTAATACATCATTGCTTCCCTTTGTGACAGTGTTGTGCCATATTTGCCTACGTCTTCCGACCCGGAATCAAGCATGTTTCCAAACTAATTAAAAGCATTCCCCCCCCCCTCCATTTTTCGGGTCTGAAAAATTCACACTTTAATTCATGGCCATAAATTTTTATCTTTTTTTATAGAACCTAACTAACTAACTAAATCTATGGCTTATGGAACTCGCAAGTTCATCGCCGCAGTAACAAACGTTCGCCATTGGATTCTATCCTGGGCAACATCAATCCAGTTTTCATCACGAACACTTACTTCTCGAAGATCTCATCTCATCTACTATTGTCCTTCCAACGACGTCTTGGTCTTCCCAATAGTCTCTTTCCATCTGGCCTTCCAATCAGGATAGAATATAATCTTCGTTTTTTCCCCATCCCAGCTATATGGGGGATTTCATTATTTTTACAACATCTGGTGAATCGTACAGTCCGTGGAGTTCTTCATGATGCAGTCTCCTCCACTCTCCAGTCATCTCGTTCCGTTTCGGCCCGTATATCTTTCTCAAGACCTTATTTTCAAACACACGTAATTTATGTTCATCTGCTAGGGTCGTATATTGAAACCTAATTATTTTGAAATTTGTTCACATCGTAACCGCGATGACATTTTTTTCGGAATTAGTTAGTTTTTATTCAAGTTCGTGGGTAAGCTCCGGTTTCTGTACGATCCATTTGAGACATATTTCGATGTACTTATTGGTAGGTGAGCAGTAGCGGTAGCGAGGGAGACTTGAATACGGGTCGTCTAGTTGGTAACTCGATGCCTTAGACTCCCTTGTATGCTCTCGCGCTTTCCGCGAGAAGGAAGGCTCCTCGCGCCTTGTTTATATACATAAAACATTGAGCTTATACCTTTGTCGCGAGAGATGCTGGGAGAAAAAAAAAGAAAGAAATGAACAACTAACATAGAAGGCAATGTTGCCAGTGCGTTTTAAGCATGCCCTATAACAAGTCCATGAGAAACTAGAATCTCAAACGCCTGGCAACACTTAGACACCTTCCAGCATCCTTGCCCCTCCTCTATACCAGCCTCAGACTTAGATGCCTAAAGACCATACATAAAACTCACCTTCAAATTAGAAAGGAAATTAAACTAATTAGGACAGATATATGGTGTAGTAAAAAGTAATCCATTATTTTTGCATGACATTGAAGGCTTGACTTACCATAGTTAGAATGATCCGATTTAGGTCACATATGCGCCGTTTTGTTCGATAACGTGTTGCCATTTGGAAGGTAATATCATGATGCCTCTCTCATAGAAGCCCTTGTCCCTATTGGCAAAAAATTGAGCCAGTCGATGTTCACAAGCCTCTCTTGACGCGAATTTTTCACCAGCAAACGTATTCGCCATGGACATGGTAATCACTCGGTGCCAGGTCCGGACTATAAGGTGGATGCATAAAAACCTTCCAACCAAGCTTCTGGCGAGTCACTATCGATGTGTGTGGCCTGGCGTTGTCCTGGTGGAACACAATGCCTCTCCTACTGGCCAAAGCTTTGCGCTTCTGGGCGATTGCTGCCTTCAGACGGTCCAATTGTTGACAGTATAGTTCCGAGTTAAGGGTTTGGCCGTAGGGGAGCAGCTCATAGTAGATAATTCCTTGCCAATCCCACCAAACACACAGCAAAACCTTCCTGGCTTGGGCACCGTTTGCGCCGGCGCACCGCGCTTCGACCACGACCGTTTTCGTGTGACGTTGTCGTAAGTGATCCACTTTTCATCACCAGTCACCAACCGCTTCAGAAATGGGTCGCTATTGTTGCGATTCAGCAGCAATTCGCAGATGGAAATTCGGTCCATGAGGTTTTTTTGTGTTAACTCGTGTGGCACCCATACATCAAGCTTCTTTTTGTATCCAGCCTTATGCAAATGGTTCCACACGGTTTTTTGTGCAATGTTTAGCTCTTGGGCAATCGAAACAGTGCTTACATGACAGTCGGACGCGACAATGCCCATGATTTTATCGATATTTTCGACACTTGGCCTTCCAGTGCGTGGTACATCTTTGACGTCAAAATTACCGGCACGGAATCGACGAAACCAAAATTGCGCGTGATTGGCTGTTACAGTATCAGGACCATAAACACTATTCACATTTGCAGCCGCCTGGCTTGCGTTTTCGCCTTTATCGAAGAAAAACTGTAAAATATAGCGTATTTTCTCTTTGCTAGTGTCCATTTTGACGCGCGCTCACACAACACTGAGTCAACTCATCACAACTATCTGAACAGTGTTTGTAGTACGCAATCTCATCGTTTGAACGCCATCTCGTTGAACCCTATCGGACTTATACAACGCGAGATACAGATCAGTGAAGCCATCTATTGGCAAAATAATGGATTTCTTTTTGCTACACCAGATATTTTTTTGCATTGGACGGAAAACGGACACCCCTCGAGTTACCCCTACTATTTAACATTTTTCGAAATATTTCAAAATCTAAGAACACTATCATAATTTTTAGAACATAGTGCACCAGTAATCGCTAAGTACTACGAAATCCAACCCAAATGGGCAGCGATCTCGAAATCTTGTCCATTGATGCGTATTACGTTTTCAAAGATAATTACGTCATTATTTAATTGAAACCTTATTAATGGAGAAGATCTCGAGATCGCCGCCCATTTGGATTTCGTAGAAATTAGCGAGTACTGGTGCACTATATTGCAAAATTTTTGATAATACGCTTAGATTTTGAACAATTTTGAAAGATTTTAAAAATGTGGGCGCGGGTGTAAGGAGGACCCTTAAGGTTAATATAAAACAACGACCTCCAACAAAAGATGGCAGGACTGTCGCCGTATAGGTCTAATGTATTTTCACTGTTACACGAAATTTCCTTGCTGCTCCTATAAATTCAAGCCTAGAGAGTTCAAACTTTCAGGGAAGAAAGTTTATTACCAATTCAAGAGCATGATCGATGCCGATTTTTTATTTTCGTTTTCCTTCATTGTTGAAATCGCTTCATTGTTGTTGTGAATATCGAAACCTATTACAATGAAGCTTTTTCAACAATGAACAAAAAAGAAAATTAAAAATCGGCATCGATCATGCTCTTGAATTGGTAATAAACTTTCTTCCCTGAAAGTTTGAACTCTCTAGACCTGAATGAAATTTCTTGTAACATTGAAAATACATTAGACATATACGGAGGTAGTGCTGCCATCTTTTGTTGGAGAATTTTCCTTTACATTAACCTTAATGCGTTAACGTAGCAGGCATCACACTCTTCGCAGTGTTTCTACCTGTGAATTCTTTTATAATTACTCGTGAACTATGATTGAAAGAAATTTTTTGTAAAGGATAATTTTGGCATAGAACGACCACAAACTGTGCGAATTAGTAAACACCCTGGATTGTAATAGACAGAGCCATTGTCACTTCCTAAACTCCCTCTGGTAAAAGTTAGGCAGAAGAAATTCTCAGACGACAATCATTAGTTTTTTTGGTCTGCAAAACTGTGTCTTTTTTCACTACGTTGCCAGGAAGGGGCTTTTCCATACGTTGCATAATATTCATTAGGAGCAGAGTGTAGACAAAAGAAACGACACTTCTGGGGATTTCCTTCAGGCAGTTGGTAACAGGAGCTGTAATCAACCGATTAAATGTTGTTTGTTTGTCGTTTCGATAAACCAGGACATGCTGTTTATTTTCTATGTTGGTTTTGTTCTACGGAAGCTCTTTCAAAAGGTAATGTTGTTCTTGTCTCCCACATAATGCAGTGGCACAAATAAAGACTAAAGTACTTATGATATGTACGAGGGTTGACAAAACACATCCGAGTTGAATACAGGGTGCATCCAACTCACATAGTATTTGAAACTGAGTCAAGCTTGCTTTCACAAGTGTGTCAACTTATTGCAAGCTTATCAAGTCAAGCCATAAACTCTTTAACAAGGTTGAATCAGTCCGTCTAGTTTACAAAAATCACGGCAAGAAAGAAAAACTACTTCTTAAAGAAAAGAAAAACGTTACCCTGTATGGGAATCAATCGAAGTACCCACGGCACACTTATCTGATACTGTAGTCACTAGGCTACCAAATCACGCAATATAACTGGCTTTCCAGACGTTATTTATAATTAGTTCATCAGATCGGAAGGGACGTCGGTAGTAAAAGGGTGGGAATTGGGAAAGATTAGCGTACGGCGAAACACTCCTAGCCTACAGCGTCAGCGAGAGGGCAATAAAATACAATTGAAATAAATTTCAAGTTTGACCAGCTTCCTCGCATAACTGTTCCTTCCTACAAGCTTGAATTAAGTTAGTTATAACAATCAAGCCAGTTGCGTTGTTGCAGCAAGCCTCTTTCATGCTTGTTTATTACGTTCAACACGATATTAACTTTACCACGATAAAGGGTTACATGCGTAGAACCAACACTGCGTTGGACCAACACCAGCATGAAACCAACACTTCGTAGAACCGGCGTTGGACCAACACGGTGCTTGACCAACACGGCGTTGGAAAAACACGGAATTGGACCAACAATAAAACTGACAACGCCCCAGATATATAAAACCTAAAAAGATAATAAAAAATATAATCTTAAATTAGTTTTTTTGGACACCTGCGTAGAACCAACAGTGCGTTGGACCAACACCGACATGAAACCAACACTTTGTAGAACCGGCGTTGGACCAACACCGGTATGAAACCAACACGGCGTTGGACCAACACCAGCATGAAACCAACATTTCGTAGAACCGGCCTTAGACCAACTCAGATTTTGCCCTGGGGTGTTGGTCGTACGCCGGTTCTTGCTGTTTGAGAGGCTGTTGGTCGTACGAAGTGTTGATCCAACGCCGCATCCCCGTTATTTCCTTCCATCGGATAGAGATGGTACAGTCTGATAGAAAAAGTTACAAAGAAGAGGAAATAAACTCGCTGTACACTGTTTATGGAACACTTGTATAGCGAAGTGTGCAATTGAAGATATGGTTATCCCACAAGGACAAAACATTTCATGTTGAACTTAGGGACTTTGGACCAATTGTATTAATTTATTCTTCGTTCCCTGGTGCTGTATCAGCATAGAGGAACTCATGGGTTGTTTACACAGACGTGGCTGGGGCTTTAGGAGTATTTCGTAAAGTATCTGTGAGCTCTTATATACTAAACGTAATGGACTGTAAACAGTTTGACTTCATAACATGTTGTTCGCCACAGAAAACCCTGCCCAATCAAATTGTGTAGACATACTTACATATAACGCCAGACTTAAAATATAAAACAAGTTCTCTTAGTTAAATTATAACACAGGTTTTCTGAGTTAAAATATAAAACAAGTTTTCTGAGTTAAATATAAAACTAGATTTCTTAGTTAAAACATAAAACAAGTTTTCTGAGTTAAATATAAAGCTAGTTT
>JAGDQP010004260.1:56406-86618 GCA_022664845.1 Lepisma saccharinum
AGTTAAAACATAAAACAAGTTTTCTGAGTTAAATATAAAGCTAGTTTCCTGAGTTAAAACATAAAACAAGTTTTCTGAGTTAAATATAAAGCTAGTTTTCTGAGTTTAAACATAAAAACAATTTTTCTAATTTAAATTAGGAAATAAGTTTTCTGAGTTAAAATATAAAACAAGATTTGTGAGTTAAAATATAAAACAAGTTTTGTGAGTTAAATATGAAACAAGTTTTCTGATTTAAAATATAAAACAAGTTTTGCGAGTTAAATATGAAACCAAGTTTTCTGAGTTGAAATATAAAACAAGTTTTGTGAGTTAGAATATAAAGCTAGTTTTCTGAGTTTAAACATAAAACAATTTTTCTAGGTTAAATTAGGAAATAAGTTTTCTGAGTTAAAATATAAAACAAGATTTATGAGTTAAAATATAAAACAAGTTTTGTGAGTTAAATATGAAACAAGTTTGAGTTAAGATATAAAACAAGTTTTGTGAGTTAAATATCAAACAAGTTTTGTGAGTTAAATATGAAACAAGTTTTCTGAGTTAAAATATAAAACTGGTTTTGTGAGTTAAAATGTAAAACATATACAATTTTGGGAACTCCTCACAGTTCGTAGTTTCTTCAACGGGTCTTATATTGTCGCCAACCAAATTACTGAACAGCTCTAACATATCTCAAGGTCATTATTTTCTTCCACGTTAATAACCTGTCTGTTTGGAGAGGCTCCGTGTGGTTGCCATAGAAACACAAACAAAATTATGTTGTCCATTATTTTGCATGATTGAAGGAAAAAGTAGAATATTGCAAATATGGATGCAAGTCCATATTAAGGAAGGCAAAAAGTGCAGGAGGACCGAATAGGGACGCACAATACAGGAATAAACGGAAAGGATAAACTTGATGTCAGGACATACCGCTAGCATCAGAGCCCTAATCATGATGATAATGATGATGATGACGTATGAGACACAACCTCATTAATCCATGTAAACTATCAATTTTTCCCATGTAATGATAGCTGTTTTCTATGTCATTGTGCTGTGGCTTTTCTTCCGTTCTGGTAACTTCTTTTGTTCCTTCCGCAGCTGCCTTCCTTCCGTCCATCTATACTTATCTTTTTTTCACACTTTGCAATCAGGGTTGCCAGAGTTCCAAAATAAAAGTACAATGAAATCGTCTTCCTTGCATTGTCATCATCATATTCAGCCTTTTTCTATCCACTGCTGGATAAAGGCCTCCCACTTTTCTTTCCACATATCTCTGTCGGATGTTATCCTCATCCATGTAGCTCCTGGAAAAACGCTTGATTTCTTGCATTTGGGCGTCGTCTCGGTCGTTTCTTTTCTCTAGGAATCCAATGTAGTGCATTTGTCGTCCATCTTCCATCTGTTCGTCTAGCAATGTGACCGTCCCATTTCCACTTCTTCTTCTTCGCAGTCTTGATTACATCCTCTACCTTCGTTTGGGCGCGAATCCATTCATTTGTCTTCCTGTCCCTCCTGGTTATTCCTAGCATACATCTCTCCATTGCTCTTTACGTGACTCTCAATCTTTGAGTCGTTTGCGCATTCATTGTTCAATGTTCACAGCCGTGCATCATCACAGGTAAGACACATTGATTATAAACTTTACGCCTCAGACACATTGGTAGTTTGCTTTTGAAAATAAAGTGTAGTCTTCCAAACGAATTCCACGCCATTTTACATCTTCTATTTATTTCATCAATCAACTTGGCATTCGATGTTTTGAGGTGGCCTAGGTAAACATACTCATCAACTATGCCTATTGTCTCTCCGCTAATATTTATTTCCCTCTGTGCAGCATGTTGATTGTGTAATGACTTTTGTTTTACTTAAGTTCATTTTAAGGCCTATTTTCGAACTCTCATTACTCAGTTCTTCCATTCTGGTTTGTAGTTCTTCTGCACTTGAAGCAAACAGGACTATATCATCAATGAACCGTAGATGATGAAGATATTCGCCATTAATTTTAATTCCAATTTTATCACAGTTTAAATTTTGGAACTCTCTCTCCAGGAGCGCAGAAAACAGTTGTTTAGAAATTGAATCTCCTTGCCTTACCCCTTTTCTAACTTTATTTTTTTCAATTTCTTGATGTAGTCTAATGACAGATGTGGCAATCGAATAAAAGTAAACATGACATCCTCTGTATTTTGCAGTCCTTTGCCAGCTACTTCAGGTTCGGTCCAGAAGGTTTCAGAAGGTCATTTCCAGAAGGAATCTTAATTTAATATAATCATAAAACTGTGCTCTTTTTCCTTGTAGTTTGCCTTCAAAACATAACATAATAGTCACGGGTATCGTGATACTGTTATACCAAATAGCTCTTGTTATTCTTCACGTGGGCGCTAGCAACTTTTGATTCTCCTGTCTAAACTCTAGAGGAGTTCAGAATTCCGAGACATTCCGGTATTCAAATCTACATTCCAGAACATTCCGGGAATCCTAATGCTATGTTTTGTGGGCTGAAATTTTGGAATTTTCGTGTACCGGAATGTTGGAATTACAAAATGTGAGAATTTTGAGCAGTAGTAGGTCTACTTATTCAGTTTATTTTTCGGAATGACGGAATTCCGAAATTTTGGAAACACAAGCATTACATATGACTTCAGAGAATCGACAAGGTTGTAAATGCAGGCCAAACAGCTTGCAAAGAGGATCTGCAGAAAACCGCATCTTCACAAGGAAACCATCAATGACATCATATCAAAACCTAGGTGAAATTTCGCGAGGAGGAAATCCTACATCATTTTTTTCGTATTTTTTTTTAAACAAGCTTTTATTGAAATGTTCTAAAAAAAGAAAGGAAAAGAAAAGCAATTTTCACACAGGTCTAAATGGCATAAATTACTTCCTTCTAAGATTTTCCTTACATAAATTGAAAACAATGTGTGCGCATATTTTATTGAGTATTAACAGTTATGCAAATACTAATTGCTGAGTTTATATATATATATACTTTTAATCTTGTTACATATCAATATTTACGCCTACCATTTTCATTTTTAGTTATATAAGGGAAATCTTCTACGGCAGTTATTTGGGCCGGTATCACCATTATTCCCCCCTTTTTTTATTAGTACATTTTAATAAAAGTTTTTTTTTAAAGAAACTAAGTTATTTTAATGCTTTTTAACCTTCGAGAATTTTAATCTTTTCTAGGTAGTATATATAAATTAGTTAGCCTATAATTTCACATTTTCTCCGTTTATGTTATAGTGTCGTTACTGCATGATGTCTTGCCACTTAGTTTCAAGCAGCCTAACTTCTCAATGCGCAGTCCGTCTAGTGATGAAACCCTTAGTTGGCAACACTGGCAACTGCTGTACGCCTCTGTGACATTTCCTAGTACCAAATGCAAATATATACAAAATTGGGTATAAATCGATGCGCCCGTGTAGATTTGTATATGTATTAGTTGAACTTTTACTTATACATGGGTTGGCAACAATGATAACTGGAGTACTTGATGACGGAGACATTCATAATATTTTCCTGTCATAGACGTTTGTACGGATACGTGTAACAGTATGGAAGCAATTTAAATAATCGAATTTCTGAAAAAGGTGGCAACACTACCGACTGGGGCGCAATATTCATCCCAACATATATTTACAAAGTTTCAAGTGGATTGAATATGCAGAAGTGGGTAAAAATTAGCTTACAAAATTTCTCCCTCCCTAACTAACTGCCGAGGTTGCAATATTGTGCAGCGATTGTTTACACTTCGCACCAATATTCCAACCTTGTGATCTTTGGAACCTGCAGTTGTAAAGGGCACCTAATTTTTTGTATACGGCCTTTCTATATAGGACACAGATTCTCCTAGCGAATTTTAAGATTTGATTTGATCCTATTGACTATTTCCTTCTCAGTAATGGAACAAATACAATACTCTGTACTTTAAACGTATTCGGAATTCCATTTCTTTAAATTTAGAATTACTCAATTTCGAAAAGTTGAGATTCCGCAATTTCGGAAACTTGGAATTTTGCCATTTCGGAAAAAAATATAATCCACAATTTTGAAAAGTTGGGAGTTTTCCCCTTTTCGGAAATTTAGACATTCAGAAATTTCGGGATTTAGATGTTCGTAACTTCGGATATTTGCCGTTCCCGCCATTTCGGAAAGTCGGAATGACAGTTTCGAAAAGTTGTAATTGCATAATAGCAGAATTAGGAATGTCATGTCGGAATCCCGCAAAATCCCGTATTTCTTTAAGAATTCCATATTCCGGAATTGATTTAACATTTTTTTAAACATCCGTATTCGTCTCTGTCCAACTGATCTTATTTATTCTGTACCAGCGTGACATTTCCAATGTTTACATCCGACCCTAGACAATACACTCTGATCTGTGATCGGACACAGAAATTCTTTTTCCTTATTATCCATGTTTTTGTTTCGTAAAGTAACACGCCCGTTTTCCGTAAAAAGAAAAACGACGATTATATTCTATCCTGGTTGGAAGGCCGGATGGAAGGAGGCCGTTGGGAAGACCGAGACGTCGTTGGGAGGACAATATTAGAAGAGATCTCGAAAAGTAGGTTTTCGTGATGAAAACTTGCCCAGGATAGAATCCAATGGCGAACGTTTGTTACTGCTGCGATGAACTTGCGAGTTCCATAAGCCATAGAGTTAGTAAGTTGAAGTAACACGCCCAGTCGGCCATTCTTACAACTGTTGGTGTCTCCTATCTTGTTTTCTATAATTATTCTTTGTTTCGTTGTTATGTCCTGCTCTTAAATTTTCAGTTATCGTCTGTTCTAAATAAATATCTTGTTCGTCGTATATTCTTTGATTACTAAATTTAGCGGATCCCAAAATTTGTTTTACTTTCCAATTTCACTTTGTCCGTCCGTCCAGCGTCTCAAACAAATTAATTAGAAAAGAAACTGATTTCAGATTTGAGTTTGCGATTTTACCTGGTCGTTCTTATTCTTCTGAAGCAAAAACTCTCAGGTACTTTTCATTTACTTTGTAGCGAACAGTCGTGGCTCAGTGGTAGAGCGTTGGCTTAGCATTCGGCAGGCCGTGAGTTCAATACCACCGCGGCCGACTACCCTGACTGAGGTTTTTCCAGTTTTTTTTTCCTCAGTAACACTAGGCAAATGCCGCGATGGTACCTTCAGCGTAGTTCCTGGACCGATACTTCCCTCACCCTTTCCTTCCCTATCCCGACCTGAACCGTAGATGCCTAAAGGCGTAAATTAAATTAAAATCAATCATTAACTTTGTCTTCTCAATTCGGCACGTACTGCTACTACTATTGTGTAGTTCCGAGTTCTGTAGACCTGTGAGATGGGTCTTGGCTAGCGAGTGGGGTAAAGCGGGAAGTGGAGAAGCAATCAGAAAGAACTCTCGCTGTTACTACCTACCCCGCATTGGCTATTAAAAGTGTCTTCCCACCCATGATCACGCTATGACTCCTCCCTCGCGGCTACAGAACTCAGAACTAAACTACTGAGAGTACCACCACTACGATTACTACGATTACTTATATTCTTATTGTCCTACTATTACTATATGTTTTCTACTACTACTACTACCACCGTGGTGTTCTGCCCTTCCTCTTATTACTACTACAGTTCTGAGGTGCCAAACGCCATAAATACATTCAATCTACAACCAGTATTACTAGTACTATTTTGGCTACAACAACAAACACTACTATTATTATTAATAATAATAGTAATCAAAATAATAGTTCTACTACTGCGGTCAATCGATCCGTGTACTGGATATACATCCGCACCCCTACGGGCTAGTCAGTTAGCCGAGAGGTTAGCACCCTCAGTTTTAGTGCGCGTGGTCACGAGTTCAGTTCACGTGGGTGGGGTGTCAATGAACGGAATGATTTGGAATCTACTTCATCAGAAACTGTAGGTCTCGTTCTTAGAACCTCACGAGCTTATTTAGGACGCTAATATCAATCACTCACTCAGTCCTGTGAGTTTGTGGCGGCGAAGGTGATCAGCAGTAGAAGTGAGTTCGAGCCCAGTTCTTGTCAGCCATTCTTAGTGAAATTATACTTCAATAGACCACAAAAGCCTTCCGTCAGATCCGGTTGGTTGTCATGGTAACACGCCATGTTCAAGTCTAAACAACAATGGTTGGTTTATGTAGTTTCTTCGATAATAATAATAGTTCATCATGGGTACGTGCTTCGTACCAGATTGCAAACATTACAATGAGAGAGAGACGTGTCTCATTTTCATGATTCCAAAGGATGAAAGCCAGAAAAAGAAAAAGAAATTAACAGCCATTACTTCCACAACTTACTGTCTACGTTCCTACCATCAAACTTACTTGACTGTTTACTGTTGTTTAGACTTGACCCCAGCCGCTGCTATGGTTGCCAACCGGATATGACGTCAAGCATTTAGTTCTCCATTAGAGAAACGGTAAAAACTTCGGTAAACTTTATGTTTGTATGGACCAGTCTAGTAACTTTGGACTTCGGCCCGTCACGATTCGCCTTTAGCTGTTAAAATCCACACTCATGCCCCTTCCGGGACTCGAACCCGGGGCCTTCGAGCCGATGGCCTACCGCCGCAGACCGCTCGGTCACTCGTGCGGCTTACAACAATGGTGTTGTGCACTAAGATTGCTAACTCCCTCTTCTTTGCTCTCGGTCAGAAAATAAATGTTATCAACGCACGTGAGTTTTATATTTAGATGCTAATATATGACCGCCCTGCTGGTTTAGTGGTTACCGTCTCTGACTTTTGATCGTGGGATCCCGGGTTCGATTCCCGGCTCTGTCAAGGGAGTTTTTCCAAAGCGAGAGGGTCTGGAACGATGCCCAGACGTGAGGACAATTGGGGATCTTCTATGAATAAAAGATAATGGTGATCACAGTGAGAGCTTCGGCTCTCCTCTTCCAACGCGTCTGGTCAGCGTGGGAACAGGAGAAGAATCTCCTCCCTCCGGGGGAGAGGCCTCATCCTGTAGTGGATCGAATATGACTGTGATTTATTATAACATATGCGTAAATGAATAAATAAAATACAAAATAAGCGAAAACAAGAATATATTGGTGGTAAATAAAGTTAACTTATAAATTTCATTAAACATTACGTTCTTGAGGAAGAAAATTAATTAAAAAAAGGTCCAGCTTTTAAGAAGGCAAGTTAGAATCTTCATCATCAATTACCAGTCAATGAGGGCCACTTAACAGATCAAACTGCTGTGTAATGTGACGTTAATATTGGGTGGATTGGCAACAGTGTACTTATGGGGCAAATTTCAATTGGGTATCCTGACTCCACGCTTCACGAGGTCTTTCTATTCTTTCACATGGAATCCATTGTGTGAACTTTTTGAATTAAAGCAAAAGAAAAAAAAAGTAAGTAAAGAAAAAAAAAAAGCAGTCACAACAACGTAAAAATGAACTGAATAGATACAGAAGCTAGTGTATACACATGAAACTTGGAGGCTTCAAAAAGGAAAAGAGTAAGGAATTCTGGGAAAAGCGTGAATTGAGGCTCCACGTGATTGGTCCAAGCCTTTTCTGTATTCTCTGCTCCAACTATTCAACCTGATACAAGGGCGTAAAATTTCGTCTACATTGTCATGTTAATCAGACGAATTGTTCTTTTCGGAGTTCAAAGAACCAAATTGGTAGCAGAAGCATCTGACAGAGGCCGCTGCTCTTGTCCTGTGATTGAAGACATGTTTCCAAAATAACTTTTCAATGGTCTTTTAAACACCTAACTTCTTCCCCGTTCCTGAAGAGATATTTCTACAAATTAGTAAACGAGAACTCCTATACTTTAGTCGGACGGAAAGACTTTAATTGGCAAAGAAACAAGGAAGATGTTTATTTACGCAGAGTTTCTTGATAATTAATATTACGAACATTGGTGTGTACAAAATGATTATTATGATGCCCATAATAATCATTTATTATGATTATTCATTTATCGAAAGCGAGCGCACTAGGTGTGAGCCCATGTGTAGCATAGAAAGCATTGCATCCTCATGACCGCTTATGTTGAAAGTGAGAGTGTAAATTATTTGGTTAAGCAAAATCACATATCAAAGAGATTATAGAAAACAGACGTATAGGGTATTTTAAAAAAAATTGACATAATTTAAAGTGTGAATTCTTTACATTCAAAATTTAAAAAAGAGTTTCTAGCATACTTTCGGAGCAAGAAAAGGACAAATATGGTGTGGCAACTGGTGTGTAATATTGGCAACATATAATAATGCGAGGTTTGTTGGCTTAGGTATTGATATAATTGAAACTGTTAGTGAAGTTTGTGGTTGGATAATTCAGGTTTTAAGTAAAATTCTATTCTTGGGTAGGACGCAATTAAATACTTGTCAATTAGATTCTTTCGTACTATAATGTTGAACTGGGAGTGGCCGAGAGGTTAGAACGCTCGCTTTCCGTGGGCTTGGTCATGGGTTCAGTTCCCGCCGGGATCAACTGATCGGAGTGGTTCGGAGCCCTCTTAACCAAAAACTGTGGGTCCCGTCCTTAGATGCTCACTCCAGTTCCTTAAGGACGTTAATAGGAATGCGAACGAAAAGGTTACTTATGACATGTCACATGTGGGGGTTACTAACTTCAGAACTACACATATTTCGAAATTAAATCAGAGGATTTTTTTTCTGTTTTCTATCTGAAAAAATCACTTTGAAACTATTATTTTTTGCTCAAAAATCATTATTTTTTAAGCACCTTGTATATTTATCCATATAGCGCAAAATTTGTGTTGCCGACGAGACGAGATTTAGGCTGTCTCGTCTCGAAAAGATGTATACTTTGCATTAAGAGAACTCTGTCTCGTCTCGTTTCCTATAGCTATTTCTCTGTCTCGTCTCGTCTCGTGGCAACAGTGCAACACTACGCAAAATGTTCCATTAATATCTCGTTTAGATCTCCAAGTTGCGGAGAAAATATCTCAGAAATATTTTGTATTGACTAAATATATTTCCATTATTTGCATGGTTGTGAGAATATTAAAAGAATATATGGTTGGAAATTCCATAATACCCTGACAATATTTTGAGAATATCACAAAAGCATAAAGCAACCTGTTATATCTGTAGAAAATCACTGTAATATCGCAAGGAATATTCGTACACTCAAAAAAATTATTGGTATTTATTGCCACCCCAAAAGGTGTAATAGAACACCTCTACCTCTACACCAATTCCAGTGCTGGGTAACACCAATTCTAGTGTTGGCACCATCCGGGGTGTCCAATACCATTTCTGGTGTTGACAAACACCTCTACTGGTATTCAGAAACATCGTTAGAAGTGTTAATAAACACAATTGAAGGTGTTCCCTAACACTTCTAGTGGTGCACGTTAACACTCCTAACGGTGTTTCTGAATACCGGTAAAGGTGTTTGTCAACACCAGAAACGGTGTTGGATGGTGTTAACCAACACTAGAATTGGTGTTACCCAGCACTGGAATTGATGTAGAGGTAGTGGTGTTCTATTACACCTTTTGGGGTGGCAATAAACACCAATAATTTCTTTGAGTGTAGTTTTGTGCCGGATGACAGGGTCTAGGCTTCGAATCGAACCCGGCCTGACTTGGTGACTCGATTTAGACTCGGTAACCCGCAGGAGTGGGAGGACAAAGCGTAGTTTTTTAAATTACTTCCTTGTGTTTCGAAAGTGTTTCTTTTAGGAGTGACCAGGACAGGATCCCGAGAGCACGAAATTCCCAGTTAATTATATTTGCTAGTCCCGAGTTATCGGGTGAAGTTTCGTACATGGTCACCTATGATCGGGTTAGGTTGGGTCACCGTTTTCAGCTCTGGTGCTTCTACATTTACCGTGTTTGCTGCGTTTCTTTTATTTATTAAGGTTGCAAAATAATTTGGCCCTTTAAAATAAATTGACCATAGTTAGCTTCAAGTTTCGAGATGCATCTTGTGCGTAATACCCATTTCCAGTTAAACGAAGTATTGAAATCAGGAGAGGCGATAGTCAATCAACGGAAAAACGAAGGGGAAAAAACTGCTGCGTCATCCGTTGGCCTTGTATCTCGTGCGTGCAATGTGTGGCAGGCTTCTTGCAGCTCGCTTGTCCATTCCAGTCAGCGCAGCGACCTCCGCACATATAAATAAATACATCCCCTTGAACTTGTCCAGCCACATATACACGAAGCACGTACGGCATAACGTACATACAACAGCTGATAAACGTCAAGAGTGAACGCACTCCCACGTCATGTGTGTGTAACTTCTTACGTCTAATTCATTCGAATTCATGTACGCATTTTACGTCAGCTGGCAAAAAGGAACATAGCGACCTCCTGACACACACATGCATACAGACACGTCTAACTGCGTTATCTCTGAAGGAATAGGTCTTTCGAACTCTAAAACAGACAGATTTGGTCATGAAACACTACAGAAAAATGTATTATGCATTCGTTTCAGTATATTGACCTGTAGTA
The DNA here is from genome assembly GCA_022664845.1 of Lepisma saccharinum. Lineage (NCBI taxonomy): Eukaryota > Metazoa > Arthropoda > Insecta > Zygentoma > Lepismatidae > Lepisma > Lepisma saccharinum. The sequence continues at coordinate 66,855 of JAGDQP010004260.1, forward strand.
TGTGTAACCTCATTAATATACTTTTGAAAGTGACAGAACTTGTAAAGAAATTTAGCTTTCTTCGTAAGCTAATTATTTTCTTCTTTTCATTACTACTTTCATTCTACATGCAACGAGCCGCCGTAGCTCAGTGGTAGAGCGTTGGCGTAGCACTCCGGAGGTCGTGGGTTCGATCTCAGCGGTCGACCATCCTGACTGAGGTTTCTCCAGGTTTTCTCCTCAGTCATACTAGGCAAATGCCAGGATAGCACCTTCAACATAGGCCCTGGTCGACACCTTGCTGAATCCTTTCCCCTCCCCTATAGCGGCCTGAGGATTAGATGCCTAAAAGCCATGAATAAAAATTCAAATTTAAATTCATCCTATATGCTCAACTGCGGGGTGTATGGTGTATGCAGGAGACAAACGCACGGGTCTTATTTTCATGAAATTCATATCTGAAGGTTTTCAAGGACGCTAAGTTTGATTCTGAAACCAAACTTTGAATTTGGAAATCAAAGATAGTTTTCGGCAAGAATGCCTTTATTTTAAAAGAAAAATATACTGTATAATTTTTGTCAATAGGGCTTCGTAGTTCTATAGTATAGCAGTGTTTATCAGGACTGCATTAAACTATTTCGGGGCCCTGGGCTATTAACTCCCGCCCTGGACTATATACCCGGTTAGGGCCCCAATTTCCCATTCCCTGTAGCCGTAAGGGTAACTGGTTTGCCTTTGGCGGGGCCCTTGAACGATTGGGGGCCCTGGGCTGTAGCCCCTTTACCCCCGCCTCCTTTAATCAGGCTCTGGTGATTATGGTTGGAGAATCTGTCTATTGAAGAACAGGTACACAACGTTTGTTACAGCCCAAAACAATTTCACCTTCGAAATTATTGTAATTTTCGTTAAATTTCATATCTAGAAGTTTCAAATGGCCATGGCGAAAACACGAGGAAGTTTCATTCTTAATGCTTAAAACTTCCTCCACTCAGTAACTTGAAGTCAGTTCGTAGAGCGTTGGCCTCGCATTCGGGAGGTCCGGGTTCGATATCAGCGGACTGACAATCCTGATTGAGGTTTTTCCAACTTTTTTACTTCAGTTACAATAAATAAGCAAATGGAAATAAAAGTTACGAAAAAAAATATGGAAAATCGCAGTCCACTGTAGTATTATGATCTCGTGCCCAATCAGTTACGGCTTTCAAATGTGATGCAGTGTTCATTAAATTATCATGGGTAAATACTTGGGTTGTCTCTGACTTGGGCGACCCTTCCCCATCTCACTGCCTGTCCTCCATAGTAGCTTGATTACAACTCTTCCCCATAAATCCGGGAATGGGATATGTAAATCTGACGTCAAAGATATTCGTTGTCATGGCAACCAGCAGAATTTTTGTCCAAACAGAGAAGCAGCTACCGTGTGAGTTTAGGGCGGAAGATAAGTGCTCAAAACAATGACTATAAAATTATTTTCGATTCTTGAATACTTTAGTAACAAAAACTTGTGATCAGCAGAAATATTTTTATTCGGAACACGTAAACATGCTTGTCACAGCATTTGCTACACACTTTATACAAGAGTCTCAAACTTATATATCCCCCGTCTGTGTCTGTTTGTCGACAACTTTCGACTCAGGAACTACTACAGCTATGAAAAGTGGTTATAGTGTCTGTCATTAGAAAGATCGCAGCGGGACGAGGCCAGAGCCACATAGATAATCTCTGTCCGTCTGTCCGTCAACAAGTATTAACTCAGGAACTACTAGAACTACAAAGGCGGTTGAGGTGTCGTCGGAAAGATCTCGATGATACGAGTTCAAAGCTACATAGATTGAATCTTTCCATCCATTCGTCCGTCCATGCGTCGATAAATCTGTTTACAAACTATTAGGTCTACAAATGTGGTCGAGGCATCGTCAAAGAAAATAATAAGAAGTGAATCTTGCAATGCTGTGCATAGTATACAAAAAATTCCCGTCCTCCGGACTACTCGTCAGATGGCAGCACAAGTCTATCACGTGATACCGCCGAGAAATTTAATTGACGGGAAATTATTAATAATAGTTTCGACCATAATAGTCGTTATGTTTCATAAAAGATGCTTAATACATTTAATATTGTTTACCTTCTTCATTGGTTTATAGTCTTTTTTTATTCTTTAGAAATAGACTGCTCTTTATCTCATCTTTGCCTTCTGAACTTATGCTCTCTTTCTCTTGAGTTTACATCCATTTTCGTCTGCATGTACGAGGTAAAAGAGTTCTTCTTCTTCTTCTTCTTCTTTTTTCCGTTACATAGATAAGGGATGACGGTTGGTTGGTTAGAAACAAGGATTTTCTAATAGAAGATTTGTTTGCAGCTATCTGATGCACAGAGAAAGAATAAAACCAAAAAACAATTGAGCATCGACGAAGGCGACGTACCTGATTGCATGGTTACCGAACAACTGGAGAGCTTGTTGCCATCTTTGTTAGCCGAAAACAATGTTTTTCATTCGACTAAGTGTGCTAACTGGACGGGACTATGCTGTGACGTTTGGCTTCATTTTCTTGACAAAATCGCATATCCTTTATTAAAATATCCTTGGTTAGAAACTGAAGGCATCAGGAGTCAGGACTAGCCGCAACTGTCGCTACAATCGAGGTATACGTGAGAACTTCTAGCAATCACTTCTTATTTTCTTTGCCATCGTTACGAAAGTTTCGGCGAAAATTTAGCAACGAAACATAGATAATACAAATTGTTGCTGAGGCCTGGCGTTAGCATATGGACACAGTTCCCAACTGGGCTCCACCTCATTCATTTAGTATACATTGTAAGTCTTTACTGATGAGATCTTGGTCGGCAAATGAACCGATCGAAGAAAAGGAAAGGTGTCGGAGTCTTTCAACATCTGTTAACAGCCTAAAACGATTCCTCTAAAGGAAGTAGTTTTTCATGTTACATTTCTAGGGTGACAATAAACAAAACGAATCCTTGTTTTGAGTGATGTGAAGTCAGATGTCCTGTATTTTTGACAGCCGTTGTCATCTAAGTTCATGTGATAGAAATAGGTCAAGTTAGGCGAACTCGTGTGCATGTTTCAACATGCTTAAACATCAGTTCAGCCCATATTGTCAAAATGAGACATTCTTTTAGACATTCTTTGCTGAATGTATCGGCGGTCTATTTAAATCAGAAGAATTACTGAAACAACAAACGATGCCATTGTTAAGGATTTTCTTTTTCTTGTCGACTGGAATTCTTTTGATTTCAAACTGTCACTTTTATTTTCTTGTAGCTCTTACTTTTAATATGTAAATATACTGTAGTTGGATTACTTTCTTCTTGTCACCATCCATATTATTTTTCAGTTTTCACCGTTGTCAGTTTCTATAAAGAACGGTGGCCGTGGCTCAGGCAGTAGTGCGTCTGACTACGAATAAGGAGACCCGGGTTCTAATCCCGGCATGGATCTGGATATGGGAGACAGAATTTACTTCTACTGACCCGAAATTGAAGCCAGCGCAAGCCATGATCACCTGGAAGGTGAAATTGATTAAAAAGACAACTGAACATCGCGATCCGTACAATACCTTATTTAAAATATTCTAATCTTCCTCCTCTCTTCCAAAGCTACTAGATCTTCATCCATTTTTTGGTTCCACACACCCAGGCATAGGCCAACCAATAAGACGCAAGTAAATCCCAATTCACCAGACAAGATTAATCGAAAACTGGCATCAAGTTGACCCAGCTTATTTGTATTGGCCCAGTCGATCCATCTCCAGTATCTAAATCCATGTAATCCCGGCCAGGACACTGGAAACTTTTCTCGCAGTGTTCCCATGCCTAGCGCTCTGACAAGCAAACATAAAAAGCTCTAAATTTCTTTCTTCCACCATGATTAGATTGTCAAATGCAAATTTTGGCAACTCAAGCACAATTATTTTGGGATATATCGATGATTTAATAGTCAGATTCTTGTTCCTGGAATTTTGAATTTTATTTTAAGGTCTTTAGGCAACTATGGCTCAGGCCGTATGGATGATGATGGGATGAATTGGTGGAATGAAGAAAGTGGGAGCACCCTGAGAAAACCCACGCACACGGTGTTTGTCCACCACAAAGCCCACATGGCATGAGCAGGGATCGATCCGACGACCCCTAGCACCAGAGGTGAGCGCTCTACCAACTGAGCCAACGTGGCCCCTCTTGTTCCTGGAGAATGAAGAAAAAGTGTGGAAATAACCTTATATTTGAAAAATGCTGAAAGGAATGGAAAACAAATACATAGTAACGGGTACTGGGTGGAAGGCGTTATATATTGGAGGGTATGTTCTTCCCGGCCGCCATCTTGAAGTCCGCCATGCCATTAGTATAGGCTATTGATGCCATTGACTGAAAACACCATTTCTTTTTGTTTTAAAACAATGAAGGAAATTTAATACAAATGCTTATCAATATGGCAATATAATCACTAATCAGGAACAACCTGTATGCATTTAGGTTTCAATTCCTTCATTATTTCAAAACAAAATGGCGTTTTCAGGTTATTGCATCATTAAACCATACGAATGTCACACACCATTATCTCTTACAATAATAGTTACAGCAAAACTGACTTCAGAAACGTGTTTCCTGTCAACTTCTAGCCCAGAATGACATATTACACGACCCTCTTCCTATTTAAGAAAACCAATCGAGATTCAATATGGCGGACTTCAAGATGGCAGCCGTGAAGAATATACCCTCCAATACATAACGCCTTCCACCCAGTACCCGTTACTATGTATTTGTTTTCCATTCCTTTCAGCATTTTACAAATATAAGGGTATTTCCATACTTTTTCTTCACTGAGTATTATGTCATCGATATCCGCCAAAGTAATTGCTCTCGAGTTGCCAAAATTTGCATGTGCACATATTTTGACATTCTACACATGATGGAAGAAAGAAATTTAGAACTTTTTTCGGTTCCATCAGTATGTTTGCTTGTGAGATGCACTCAGCCTCCTATTAAATTGAGTACCAGAGTGTCCTTGATATTCCTGGGTACTTTGGGAGAGGCGGTTGAGCATAGAACTGACCACATAATTAAAGATATATTCGAGTATAACAAAGGAGTAATTCAACCGAATGTGACACACTAATTCATGGGAATACTCTTATCAGGGCTTCAAAAACACTCGTATGTTAAAACAGTTGCAATTTACAATACTGACGAGACTGCGTTGAGCTTATAAAACACTCTGCAGATTGACAATAAAAAAAAATCCTGCAATGAATATTCCGGTTCCATCAGTTTTGGGGCATGACTGTCAAAGCGCATTTTTAAATTTACCGCGTTGGCGCGCCGTTGGTTTATGTAGGCACCGTTTATGTTTTGACGGCGCTGTAGAATCAAGATGCTTGTTCATGCTTACTGTCGTCTGGGCACATTAGCGTTTTCCTGCTATGCGTGTTTCCTTTTTTTTTTTCACCACTGGCTGGAAATGCATTACAGGTAGTTGGATTTTTAAAAACATTTTGACGTTTTTTTGCTTTTATTTGCTTAGTGGGATTAATAATATTTTTAAATAATTGTTAATTAAATTCAATAATTAATTAACAAGTATAAACCTAATAAAATAGAAATTAAAAACTGATCTTTATAAATCCCCAAAGCACCAAATTTTCTTTTCATGTAGTGTTTGATTTTCTTTCTTTAAAATACTGTACAGGTAACCCTTTTCTGTTAAATATATTCAGCATTAATAGACATTTAAAAAATCCGAAATTTTCGAAAATCCGCCAGTCCTCAGGTTCCGAGAATGCCGGATTTTTTTTTTTTCATTGTGAACCTGTATAAAAATGTGATCGATTTACTAACCTGAATTCCGAAGACATCACATAAGATGTATGCATTATATTAAAACTGCTTACCATGCTCCCTCGGCACATTTTTCGATTTTTGAAGATTATGGAAGACGAAAAGTACTATTACAATTTTGTAAAGTATACTCCGTGACGCTTCTGGAACTCTGCGAAATGAAGTTAAAAATGTTTTAAAGAATTCATTTTTATCTGAGATATATTTGACTCTCCAGTTTATGACATCATAATTCACTGGCTACCAATTATGTATGAGCTAAAAAATGATTCTTTAAAACAGTTTTAACTTCGTATCACAGAGTTTCATAAGCGCCACGGAGCCTACTTTCCCTTCGTACCAGAACAACGTAACTCCAAAACTGCTGTCATCGTTTTCTTGGTTGCATGTTCATACTTTCTCAGCCTCACGTGGTGTCAAATCGACGTAACTCCACCTCTTCTTCTCATTGGCGTTAGCGACAAACTAAGTGAAGGATTAAATGCGTTTCTGGCTTATCAGTTTTTAGGTCCGTTGATAGCAAAGATATTCCTCCCTCAGGGTGTTCGTGCCCAAAAATTCCTGATTGGTGGAGTAACTCAGGTTCCATCTGACGGATAGTCTCGGTACTATCTTCCTAACCAGATCATTTGGTTTCCAGATCTACCACTAGATGGACGTACTTATGCTTTATAATTATGCTAGAGACTTGGAATAAGCGTTGTAATTTTAAAGTAGTCGAAGTGTACGTGCAGAAACAAAGGAAAGTTGTCGGGGGAGTCAAGGGGGCTTTTCCCCCCATATACTTACATGAAAATTTTGTAATAATTAATAAGCATTTCTGTAAAGGGAAATATGAAATATGGTAGCGAATAATTGTATGTATATGCAGGAGTTAAGTTTCTTACCCCTCGACTACTTACATGTAAATTCCGTAATAATTGAAATTAGGCGCTTCTTTACGGGGAAAGGTGAAATATAATAGTGAATAATGCTATGTATAAGCAGAAGTATTTTATAAAAAAAAATTGCTTGCATGGCTAAAATGATATCAAGGGACCCGAGCCTGTGCGATTCAAACAATTTGTTGAATCGCATCTCTAGTTTGTTTTAAAGATATTCCTAAAATGTTCCAGATTGTATTCGAGTTCTCGCCATTTTTTTTTATTTCATAGTATATCAGAACTCTTTTTCAATGCATTCTTGCAAAAATAAAATTAAAAAAAAGTTGATTCACATCTTTGCGTTTTCAAAGTACACAGAAAATGTGAAATATTCACTTAATTTAGATACGTGGAAAGGGTGGCCTTAGAATGTACAACAAATGAACTATTTATTTTACATTGAAAAAAAAAAAAGAACAGCATACAATAGTCAAAAAATCTTATTCACTAGAATTTCTTACAACTTCCTCAAACCACAGGCTGATAACACAGGCTGTATTAAACAGATTCGGACAAGGTCCAACCGTGCCGCTGTAGCTCAGTGGCAGAGCGTTGGCGTAGCATCCGGGAAGTCGTGGGTTCGATCCAGACCGAGGTTTTTCCAGGGATTTTCCCTCAGTCACACAGGCGCCGGGATGGCACCTTCAACATAGGGCCTGGTCGATACCTTCCAGAACCCATCCCCTCCCCTATCCTGGCCTATGCCTTAGATACCTAAAAGCCTTAAATAAAATATAATTCAATGATTCGAACAAGGTCCGAAAAGATTGAACATCCGCTGATGGTAATTTCTGAATTTTGAATTAAATTTTTAAGTCCTTTAGGCAACTTTGGCCCGAGTTAATTTATGAGAAAAATGATTTAATAGCATCTACGTATTGCATGCAGATACCTGATTTAATATTACAGTATTTGTGAGTTGGTATACTTCTGGAAATTTGGTATCAATGATCGTGTGTAGCGCTAATTTAATTCTATGAACCCTCATTTTTTCGATTCTTGTTAACTTTATATTTTGTTAGTCATTTTTTAAGACGGTTAAAGTTTTTTTTTTAATATTTTAATTTTATTTTTATTTGTTGTGATACTCTCCCCCTGCTGTTATTACGATTGTTCATTTCTCACATTGGGACTACCACAAGAATATTGATTGAAAGTGAGAGTTTTTCTTTTCTTTAACCAAACACGCAACTGAAGATACACCACCCCCGCCTCCGGGATGAACGAGGATACAAATTCACATTGAGTGTCTGCTGAATCAGTGTTTCCAACCGCTCGGCACAAAAAGTACTAAATTTTAAATGAACTCAAATGGTATAAACTTATTAGGATGTCTTTGAACCAATTTATATTTCTTTCTTCTATGCTTCTACTGTCCCCTCGTCAATACAATCGCATTGCTTACCATGTTGGTCCATTTCATCTCCGATATTCTCTTAAACCACTTTACAAAACATCGGATTTCCTGAACATTTTCGGATCCCGGAAAGTGAATGTCAATTTAATGATTTCGGAATCCCTGAATTTTAAGAAGTTCCCCGCACATTCATTCTTCTTTTGCAATGACAATTCTTCCTTCCTTTAGTGCAGATGTTCCTTTAACGGTGTAGATCACTCCCGCCATCTTGGTACGCACTTTCCTTTGATTTACGTGGGAATTGTTTTAATTGTCTTATATCTTTCAGGAGCGTAATTTTAACTTCTCTTTTCGCCTAGTTTCTCGTCATGTTATCTTGAACTCTTGCTATTTTGTAGAAATGCAATATTTTACACACGAATAGTATAATTATTCCTTGGTATATTGTGATTTATATAGCAAACTATAAATATTACATTATACTTATATATTTGAAGAAACTCCACAAACCAAAACTCTACAAGAGTCAAAATAACCACCAAGGCAAATTTCGTGAAAGCGGAACTTGAATATTCTACTTCTGAGAAGCATAAAATGAGTACAACAGTTCCCATGAAAATCAATGAAAAGGTCATACCAAGATGGCGGGGGTGATCTACATCGTTAAGCCTCCATAAATATGATGTATTCAAATGGTTTTAATTATCAGCTCTTATGTTTATCGGTACACAGAGAATATTGTTCGAATATTCAATTTATTTTTTAGAGTTTTTGTCTTGATTTCCTTATATTTCTCCTCTCGGTTCTGATGCTGCACAAGTATAGGAATGTGCTAGAATATATTCGTGGGTAGGGGAAGTCAGGTGATTATGAGCATAGTTAATGGAAATGCGATTGTATCTCGAAAATGGTTTATTACAAATAAATCAAAATATGACTAAAAGCACATAGAAATACGTATACAGAGGAGGCCAAATCCGTTTATTCCGGCCATGCGTTGTTCAGCAGAGAGTTCCATGTCTACTCCGGTAGAGGCCACTGTCATCTTCTGAACTGTAAGTGCTGCCACATAGTGTGAACGGTGTCAATTATTTGGAAAGGAACAAACTTTTAGAGAGTTGCTTGCCGTTGTAACATCCACAGTTCCTTTCTCCCTTCCATGGAATGATTTATTGCCTTGAGAAAGAAGAGTTTCTACTCTTTACCTCCTACAGTGAGGGCTTTGGCCAGGTCTCATTGCCTTGTTTTGGATTAACAACGCTTCGAAAAATTGTATAAAGAAGAAATAAAGCAAGAGAGCCTCTGACCACAGAGTATTTACTTTGTGCTCTGACCCACTAGGGGAAGTGGGAGGGGAGGGAGTTGTTCTATGGTAGCGAAATGGTTTTAGATACGGAGACTCAAGTAGGGATGTTCGGTATTGAGATTTTCATACCGATTTTTGTTATGTTTTGGATTCGGAAAATTATCGATATACCGAAATATCGAAGGATATCGATATACCGAAAATACCGAAATACCGAGTAATGTTGAAATACCGAACAATATCAAAATACAGAGAAACAATGATATTGAGTGCCTATGTTAGTACTCCTGGACGTACCCACTTTGAAATTCCTTTTAATCTGCAAAAAATAGTATAATTTAGGCGTAATTATCTATATTTTGGGTACTTTTCACACCCAGACCGACCGACTTTGGAGTTGGATCCTCCAAATCCCTCCCAACTTAATTTTTAGATACGTGTCAGGAAGTACTGAATGGCAGCGAACGATATCGAAATACCAAAAATGGAAAATAGATAACAACAGGGGATAACAAATCAAATGTGACTGCTGGGAAAAGGCAAACTGAATTTTATGAGTGCATATTCGTAATGTACGTATTACTCTATGCTAAAAGTAAGACAGATTCTTCCTTGAACAACACCAGAAAATACAGAGTTATACATACTCTGGTTTCTGAGTAATGAAGAGGACAGTAAGGTAAGTGTCCAGTGCTCATATTTCCCATGGTACAAGGGTAATATGAGCACTGCATAGGGCATATATGAGCACCATTCTGTGTCAATATATTCACACCCAATACAAGTGAAAAAGAACAAATAACAGTAGAATATACAAAATAAAAAGTAATACAATGACAATAATAAGCAAAAAATAGCCACTCATGCTCGTGAAACACACTCGAACGTACAAATGAAGACCTTCGACGAAAAAAAGTCTAAGCCCCAGTTTCAGTTTTGTCCAAAAAAATGGACAAAAATAGACAATTAGACTTTTCTTCCTCAAGAGGGAGAAGAGTCTAATTGGCAATGTGTTCACAAAACTGAAACTGTGGCTTTTAGACTTTTTTTTCGTCGAAGGTCTTAAAAAAAACTTCAAATGCGAATTACGTAAAACAAAAAAAGAACGGAAACGTTACATCTTAAAAGTGGTTTACCTGAACTTAGGTGGGACAATAGTCGCAAACAAAGAGGTCAGGGCACTGACTATTAACACATAGGATATGGTACCAGTCATGGCAAAGATCACACCTCATCCATTGTTCCCCTCTGGTGTCTTCATTAAACTTGCCGTTACAAATATGACAAATACTATCACTCTTTGAAGACTTTGTAGGATAGTGAAGAGTCTAGCAATAGGCCCTAAACCGGAAATTGACGAGAAGTGGCCAAACATAATAGGTTAGACTGATTATGAACTAAAGGAGTGCAGACTTTGACATCCATGTCATTACAAATTAGGCTGTTTTTTAGTATCTCTCCCAAATAAGTATGCCTATGAATCCTGATATTGTAACTATTACTGACTTTAGGTAAGGTAACGTTAGGCTAATTTACTTTACAAATGGTCAAATAGGCCTATACATTCGTATAGTGTAAGGAATATTGCTTAGTAACATCTGCTGCATGTGGGCTTACTATAGAAAGTAATAGTCTTTGATTAATTTGGGGGAGGTACTAATTGCCATCCACAAATTATTATGCCATTACAGATTTTCTGCTCTAGTTAATACCTGCAAAAGCTCCTCACGTTCAGTTCTCTCATTATTTTCAGTAAATTTGTACGTGTTCATATTAAACTAAATTTAAAAGCTCATATTTCACCGACTGTTAGTGTTTTTTTAATGCACTGTAGTTTGCAACTCTGTTTATCACAAAAAAGTGAACAAACGACTGGCGTTGTGTACCTAGACGGAACTGACTAAAAATCAACCCTATATTTTATATAACTAATGAATACCTCGTTGTAGCTTATTTTCCATTACCCTGATTTAACTATAGCTCAAAAAATATACATTTTTTTAATTGTAGTACCTTTAAACCTCTCCTTTATTACAGAACAATAGCAGCACACTAGCTTGGGCTCCACTCTCGTCAACAACGAAACTCCAAACAAGGCTACCAACTTCGTTGTTTCGCTCTTGCGCAATGCACGTGGAAGATATGGGGGTATAAGCTTCGTGCTGCTCATATTTTCGGACTGATGACATTAAACTGAATTCCCCTATATAAATAGAATATCCGGGAGGAGTACGTGTTATGAAAATATTCCTTGCTATATTCGGTCTATATTACTCATACGAAGGGATATCCGCAATTCGCGAAAATTTTAAACCGCATGAGGAAGATAGATGATTGTTCAGATTTTGTGATAATATAATTTTTAACTCACAAAATACTCGCGAAATTTGGATATTTTGCTTCCGTTCAGTTCTGAGCTCTACTCACGAAATTGCACCATTTGTATACCATAATAATACCTAAACAATAGAAATATGTAGATTTTTTCTTCAAATCGTACTCGCGTAGCACGGAGAATTCTAGAATGTAGTACACTAAATTATCCATAGATAGCAGCAAATTTGCGAATATGGTTTGTCACCTAGTGGGGAAAATCCGAACTACATGATCAGAAGGGCATTCATTTTGTGCGTTAGACGGTATTCGGAGTGAAAGACTTGGTGAAGACACGGGGTGGCCTCTGGATGGGAAAATGTGGAAGAGATATATCATCATCATATTCAGCCATTTTCTATCCACTGCTGGATGAAGGCCTTCCCCTTTTTTTCAAAAGAAATGCATTTAAACTAGGTTTTTAGCAGCACGCATTAGTGCAAGGTTTATGTCTAAAATTAAATATCATTGGAAAAAAATATAATTTTTAGCTAGTGAAAAATTTACCCTTGTACTCAAGAAATTTTACTTTACACTCACGGTTATTTTAACATTTTCACTAGAGAAATAATTTAACCACATTTATTCAAAAATTTCTACAGTTCCTACTCATACGTGTACGTATTTGTCCTTTGAGAATATTCTTACAATATCCCAGGAATATTCTGGCAATTGACATTTGCAACATTTTCAGAAGCATATCACGCGAACATCATTTTTGTTTCCTAATTTACTGAGACTTTCTACGCCTATTGCAAATTTAATTCGGAAATTTCTGGAACATCTTGTGCTTTGAGTGTTCCCAAACACTAGTTTTATTTGCTGGTTTCTAGTTTTTAAATGTTTTTTGCAAGAGTTTTCTGAGCTCTCATCACTATTTCCTTAGATTGCGTGTCTCTTCATTACGTATTCTACGCTACTTCATCCCACAATCCACAGAGCGAAGAATATTCTAGGAAGATTGCGTTTAGAAACCTGATATGAGCGTTCTAGAACGTTTGGGATGCTACAGTGCTTCTCAGAATGTTAAAAGAAGATTTAAATTGGAATTTCCAGAATATTCCTGCAATATTCTTACTATCCTTAGAGCATAAAGAATCGTAGATATTTTCGTACAATAGGGCGGGAATATTTAAAAGAATATCATATCACTAGCACAGGATTTTATACTATAATACCGAAGATTCAAATATTCGTAAAATGTTAGGAATATTGTAGGATATTTGAAGGTGATTCTGACCTCGGGATGGTCGAGAGGTTACAGCGCTCTCTTTCTCTGCTCGTTGTCATGGTTTCAATTCCCTCTAGGGTCAATTGAACTCAGAAGTTCGGAGCCAAATTTACAACAACAAAAACTGTAGGTCCCGTTCTTAGAAGCTCATCAGTTCTTCTAGGATGTTAATAACATTCAATCAATCGAAGGTGATTCAATATGCTGCTTAGGTTTTTACAACTTCAAATAAGTAAGCGGATGATTCGACAAGTTATATGTTTCTTATCTTTCCTCGGCTAAAGTTACAAGTTTTAGCCTAATTTCGTCACGTCTGAGAGATGACATTTCTCGGCAATCCCTCCTCTATGGGCAAGGATAGGAAAGGTAACATCTATGGCCTTACTTGAGGTAACATCACACCATTCGCCTGGTAAGAGTAAGGTTAAACACGGGAAATGTCAGTCAAGATGCCGGCAGGGGAGTTCGAACCCATATGCTTCCCGTTACAGACTTCTTCAAATCAGAGCTTCAAATGTGATTTCCAACGTTGATTTTTAAGCAAAACAAAACATAATATGCTTATAGTATAAGTTAGGGATGTCCCGATTACATAGAACTGCAAATAGTAAGAAGATGCCGTGGTATGGTTACCGAACTTCAGTGATTCCGTAAGGCACATTCTGTTGGGGACGTCACCCTCCAAATCCTCGAGAACTCTCCCCCCCCCCCGCAACTTTAACATTTTTGCGGTCAAAAATCGATAGAAACCGTACAAAACTCTACTTACACCATCCCAATTTTGACTTTACACCCCTCAAACTGAAAATCCTGGCGGAATACATGTCGGACTTAAAGGTCAAAAAGATACTGAAAAAAAAAAAATCTGACTGGTATGTTGCCAATTACAAGAACTATGTTTAATTTTAAAATGTCGTGCGGAAAATCTTAGTGTTACTTGGTTGAAATTACAGGCAGGTACCCAGAAGTTCGTTTCGGAGGGTCCACCACCTTCGAGGGGTGGGTCTGAGATCTGTCTGGGTGTGAAATTTACATAATTCCTTCCGTGTGAAATTTACGGAGGAAATTTACCTCCCCTTTTCTGCGTACGTCCCTGGTTGAAAACATCTGAGTAAATCGTTTTCGTAAAACAGAAATCTGAAATCTGTTTCTTCCCTACTTGTTATCGTTGAGATATTAGCCTATGTTACAGGCTGAGCGCATAGAATGCAAAATTAACGCAAGGGGAGGCTGTAGTTTTTTTTATAATTTAGGGAAGTTGCTGGACAAATTAAAAGTTAGTTTATCTTTTTTCGTTTAGGCACTAAACTGCCTTCTTCACTGCTTACTGGATTAAAAGGAACCGGATTACTTGAGGTCACTGAACCCAAATTTCTAATCAATGCAGATGAAGGTCCATTTGAAAAACAAACGGTCAAAAGAAGTGAATTTCTTTGACCAAATATTTTGTAGCAGAGAAGGAGAAAATTTCACTAGAAATAATACTAAACCCCGACAGTTCAATTAAATAACCACTACCATTATGGGACAAAATGTCCTGAGCTTGCCTCAGCGCTATCTGTACGCGGTTGGTGGAACTACGTCCACGTCGTGGGGTCAGCACTGCGCGTCACCTTGACCATAAACAGGCGTATCAGGGGCTTTCTAGACCAAGTGGTCGTCACGTCTTTATTCACGTGACTCGCCAGTTTGCTTCACGACGCTGAGTGGACGCCGAAAAGTTGGGTGCTCCTCCCGGGAATTGAACCTGGGGCCCACGCGCCCAATGCTCTAACCACTAGACTGTGGAGCCCGTCCGACAGTTCAGTTATGGTTGTTAAAAAAATAACACCTCACATTCAGTTGCTGGATTTTGGATTCCACTGGTAGGTGTAAAATCCGTAGAATCGTTTAGGTCTCACTGGTATCGCGTAAAAGTCCTACCTAGCACACAGGAAGAATTAATTATGCCCAAAGATATAATGACGTAAACATTTAAATTTTTAGTTTACGGGTTAGAGAAATATGAATTCTGATCAGTGATTCGGGTGGGTGTCACCCCTAAATTATCAAGTGCACCCCCCAACTAATTGTTTACAGTTAAAAATTGATAGAAACCTTGCAAAACTCCACTTACACCTTCCCAAAGTTGACTTTACACCCCCGACCCCAAAATGAAAATCCGGAATCCTTATAATACTGGTTCACCTATATCTCTTCTGGAGTAAACCCTACCAACTCTTTTAACTTAGGTGCTATCTCCAGAGGGATAGACAAGAGATTGTTACGATTAACTGGGCGGAGGGGTGTGTGGCTTTTTTAATTTTGTCATTGATGTCATACCGAGCCGCCTTAGCTCAGTGGTAGAGCGTTGGCGTAGCATTCGGGAGGTCGTGAGTTCGATCGCAGCGGCCGACCATCCTGACTGAGGTTTTTCCTCAGTCACACGGCTCACACCAGTAAAATGCCGGGATGTCACCCTCAACATAGACCCTGGCCGATACCTTCCCAAAATCCTTTCCCCCTCCTCTATCGCAGTCTGAGCCTTACATGCCTAAAGGCCTTAAATAAAATTCAGTTATTTCATTAATGTCATGCTATCATCCAGTCACTGGCCTGCGTTGCAGGGAGACGGACAGATAGGCAAAAAAATTAAGACTCTCCACGCAGGGGAGGGAATCGCCGAACGGTATCTTAAAAAAGAGACGCTAAAATGAGCTTTGTCAAAACTATAAATGATTTTAGAGATTCGCAGTTAATGAAACGAATTATTTTCTAAATAAGGAATCAAAATAAATCAATAACGTTATATTTTTTTCTTCCCCGTAAAATATAGAAACTCATTAAAACCCTTAAAACTATTCGGAATTACATGTTGACACTTGATTCGATACATACCCAAAAAACAAAAGTATAATATTAATTGAGCATTGTGCCCTACAGATAGGCAACACACCAAACCATAGTGTAATGTGTGTTTTTGGCTTCATAGGAATGCACAATAGAATGTTTCTTCTTGATAAACGAATTTCAAAGTTTCTCCAAAACAGTAGAAAACAAAACTTTACGTATCTTCACTTAAATTTAATTGTATTTATGGCCTTTAGGCATATTTGGTTCAGTATGTTTAATCCTTAAAATTATGGCAAACAGAAAAAAACATCGTCTTTATTTATCATTACGGTTTATGGTAACTTAGTATTTTATATGTTCTGCTACTGAAGATAACTATGTCCATATATTGTAGCACAATATCTCCCTCTTCCAGCACAGGAATACTGGAGCCATACTGTAAACGTCATATCTCATTACTTTGCGGAAGATCCGCTACTACAAAACGTAATCTTTAATCTATCCCGCCAAACAAAAAAGTGTAAAGTACTTTCCAAGAGGATTTTGAAATGACTCGCCGTGGCTCAGACGGTAGCACGTCTGACTACGAATCGGGCGTCCCGGGTTTAAATCAGCACCAGAGTGCATTCAGCCTCTTATCAAACTGAGTACCAGAGTGTCCTTGGTATGCCTGGGTCCCTTGGGAAGGTAAAGGCAGTTGAGCGTGGGACTAACCAAAATACCTAACTTCGTACCGTAGTTCGAGAATATGTGGAGCGCATTCCCCGCATTCTCCACATTCCCCGTGCGCCTTTCATGGCGCGTGCGTATCGCACAGGGGATAGTTTTTTTTCACCTTTCCCCTTATAATGCTTTTGAAAAATGAGCTGAATGCAACTCAATCATCCTTGAATAGTATACAGTCCCGGAAAGCAGCAGAGACTGGTGGGTTCCGGAACAGCCAGGCGAAAGGGAAATGAAAAATAAGTTTTTCAAATTTGAATTGGACTACCTTGAATTTCGAAATTCATTATTTCTAATTTCGAAACTATAACATATGCAATATCATGATAATTGAACTGGTTTCAAACTCTCATTCTACGCTCTACGCTCTGTTACCGGAAAACCCCGATCATCCATCAGAAATATTCTTACATATGCGTCTTATACATATACAGTTTATACCATTCAACTTAATTTCACTCCATATTTTATTTTGAAAAAAACAAAAAAAACAGTAGCTGTAACAGAAACGAATATTGTCTTTAAAATCAGTGATACAAAATAAGCTAAAGTAGAAATATTATATATGACCACCCCGCTGGTCTAGTGGTTACCGTCGCTACTGCTGGTCGTGGGGTCCGGGTTCGATTCCCGACTCTGCCAAGGGACATTTTCCAAAGCGAGAGGATCTGGAACGGTGTCCAACCAGCATCGTGAGGACAATTGGGGAGCTGCTGTGAATAAAAGACAGTGGCGATCACAGTGAGAGCTTGGGCTCTTCTCTCCCAACCCGTCTAGTCAGCGTGGGAGCAGTAGACCAACTCCTCTCTTCGAGGAGAGGCCTCATCCACTAGTGGATATATTTCTGTCGGGTATGATTTTAAGTATTAGAGGGGCCGAGCCAAAGATACCTAAAGGTAATAAATATAATTAAGTTGAAAGAATAGAGAAAATTTGTGAAAATTTCATTTCATTTTGTTTTATAGTTGTCAAAAATCCTGACGTTATATTGTGCGAATCCTAGCCAGCCTGCAACACACATTACGTTGGAGTTTGCTGTGATGCTAGTCTGCAAGGCGCGCTCCTAAATAATTCCAAATATGGCTCAATTGGCATACTCCAGTGACCAAGACGTTGGCATCCCGAGAGCGGCTCGCCAACCACGATTCGTTGGGCCATTTGCAGCTACCGGAGCTTCCCAAGTGAAATTAGACTAATGCCGTCATGGCGGTGTTTTGACAGCAACCGCTATATAGTGAGCCAAAACAGAACATTAATTTTCTTGACGAAATGTTAGTGACAATGGGTTCTCTATCTTTAGATGGTTTTTATCTGTTTCTTCACGACTATAAATTAATTAGTTCGTAATTTTTTTCAACTCACTTCGGTGGGATTCGAACCTGGAACACTTTAGAATTTTACTTTGTCACTGTAGCCAAAGTGACCTCTTTCTACTGGCTAATAATTGACCACTCCTTTTAGGTTACGAGAACACTGCTTCTGAAGTAAAGGCCTGAATTCGATATTGGGGTGGGTGTTTGGATCTTATGTTAGAACCATAAAAGCTTCACATCATTATTGCGCGGTACTCATCACCTCCCACCATAGCAAATATACACAAATCAAAATCGGGCAGCGAATCCACAGTAGTGTTGTCGACGAGACGAGATTTAGGCTGCCTCGTCTCAAAAAGATGTATACTTCGCATTACGAGAGCTCTGTCTCGTCTCGTTTTCTATAGCCATTTCTCTGTCTCGTCTTGTCTCGCGGCAACACTAAACCACACACGAACGTTAATTCTCTAATACTCTCCAAAGATCGAATAGCAAGTCAATCAAATTACTCCATGGCCCGATGGTGATCGCCGGCATTTTCTTGATCTAACGGCGATCGACGAGCCAAATTTTATCCAGGAAACACACCAATTTCGGCGGCTATCCGGGAAAATGGCCTCCGCCATCACGACTTCCTAAATAATAAAATTTCCAGAAAAAAAAAAGCTATATAGAAAGATATAACGTAAATGAATTCCTCTATTTTTTAGTTTCAACCCCCCCCCCGATTTTAAAATCGTGGTGAAACCACTGTGTTTGCTATTTGGGGATACTGACTGCGGTTATCCCTACTTAACGACTTGTTTTACCAGACGAATCATGGCATGGTACCTAGACGAAAAGTTTCAGGTTCTACTTTCGCCTTCCCAGTTCCCGGAAAAGTGCTTGTCAACCGCTGTCATTCCTTGGACATGACAATTATAGACATGATCACCTGTCTGGTCCATAAATCTAAATTTAAAAGAATTAAGATGGAAACTTAAAATCCATTTCCTCAGACTTTTGCCATTAATGCAGTTGTCCGATTTCTTTTTGCATAACACTGTTTATTGTTGCATATGTGAGACAAATCGTGATTTCTAGAAGAGTGATGATTGGAAGTTTTCGATGTGTGTTTATGAAGGAGAATGAAAGAGATCAACTGCACTCGGAATATGATGAAAAGAGTTCCTACGCAGAGATGCAATTGTACTGAGATGAGATTCCACTGAGGGACATTCCCAATTGATTAGCTGATATTTACATGAAATATTTTTTTCTCACTAGGTTTTAACCTGTAAGGCACGAAAATGACATCCATAGACCCAGCCGTTTTAAAAAATTTGAACAGGAATTTTTTGAAATATCGATTTGTGCCTATTCGTACATTGTAAGAAATACGTTTGAAGACACTTGTCGTGATAAAACCACTGCGAGAATATGATCCAGCCTTTGGGAATGACAATAGTTGAAGGGATGAATCTGGTAATGGTATGAGAATCACGATCGCCTTCTTGAAAGCCACCATCTTGGATTCAGCTCGAGAATTCTAAATAGGAAAGAGGTGGTGTGACATATCATTTTAGGGTAGCTTGTTCTCAGAAATTCAAATATGAAAAAAAAAAAAACACCTACGTTTATTTGTTTAGAAAATAGGGATTCTTAACATTGGAATGTGCCGTCCTATATGAGCTTAATGTGGTAAATTTGAAAATGTGAATACAATTAATTTTGTTAAGGATGTTTTGACGCCATTTTGTAATTTTGCACAAGTGGCACGTCATCTTTCATTTGTTGCTCTCACTGTCGCAAGTTCGTATGTCTTATTCACTTTTTTGAATTTAAATGTTTTCATCTGTAAATATTGTATATGATGAAATTTATGTTATTGGTGTTAT
>JAGDQP010004261.1:540-10569 GCA_022664845.1 Lepisma saccharinum
AAGTTTACTTTATCTATTTCGCATCCAATTTTGCAGGTGTTGTATTAGCATGCATTACACTTACACACGCATACAGCGCACAGCGCGCATGTGCAAGTTCGGCGGCGTTGATTGTTCCTGTTGGTCTGTCTGCAAGAGAATTTGGTAAGGGTTCTTTCTGATGAAGTTCCTCCCGGGGTGCCTGAAAAGAGCTAACAACATTGTTTTTGTAGTAATTATCTGTAGATTAGTATTTGGTTCTGTTAGATGTATCTTACCCACTAATCTGCGTCAAGGCGCGTTTAACATAAGAGGTAGTTAGTGTTAACTACTTCCATCACTCATACTTCCATACACTCATTCTTTCGTACATACTTGCTAATCATACATAAGGTATAGTTTTTTTTTTTCATATATAACTGATCTTCCTTATATGCCAGATTGTGGTGGGATCGAGTATTTATCTTTGTTTAGGTGGATTTGGCTGTAAAATGTGCAACGGGCGTTTATGTTTCATGTGTTGGATGGTGTCATATGTGCCTAGTTGGATGATGAGTTGGTTTTGTGTTGGCAAACTTAATAAAGTTTGTTATTGTAGAATTTCTGGGTGGATTCAGTAATACAGCTGTTTATTGTTTGGATGCCTAGGTTGTTTTGGAGTGGTTCGAGTCTCGTGTATCGGGGGCATTTAGTTATTAGTTTTGTTACTCTATATTGAAATTTTTGTAGTTTGTTTATGTGTGTCTTGGCAGAGTATCCCCATGCTGGAGATGCGTATAACAGAATTGGTTGAATTAGCATTTTGTATAGCGTAGCCTTTGTCTGTATATTTAAGTTATCGCTAGTGAGTAATCCTTTTAGTTCTTCGAATCTGCCTGATGCTTTGCCTATTTGAGTGTTTATGTGTCTTTTAAATGTTAATTTTGAATCAAGTATTACTCCTAGGTATTTAGCATGAGTATTGCACTGAGTGTTGTTGTGGAATAATTTGTTAGTATCTGTAGGTTTGCGTTTTCTGCGTGTAAAATTAACAGCTTTACTCTTGGTTACATTTACTTTGATTTTTCATTTCGAAAATCATTTTTCAAGTGTTACTAGGTGTCTTTGTAGGTATTTAGCTGCTTTATTAGGTTGCCAACTATTTGCGTAGATGCAGGTATCATTTGCGAATAAGGCTATGTTAGTATTTGTATTTTTAGATATGTCGTTTATATATATACTGAATAATGTAGGTCCAAGGAGTGAACCTTGGGGGACTCCTGCTTTTATGCGTCTGGGGTTAGAGTTATTGCTCTCAACTGACACGTAAAAGTTTCTGTTCGTTAGACATGATTTTAGAAGGTATATCAGATTGTCGAGAAGTTTAAGAGTTTTTAATTTGTAGAGGAGGCCGGTTATCCATACTCTATCAAAAGCTTTTTCCACGTCTAGAAATATGCTACTGGTACTTTGATTTTTGTTGAATACGTCTGTTATAAGATATGTTCTGTTAGGCGTACTAGTTGGTGTGTTGTGGAGTGTTTACTTCTGAAGCCAAATTGTTCCTTAATAAGTGTGTTTGTCGAGGTTAGATGTTTGTTTATTGTCTTAAGAATAACAGATTCGGTAATTTTGGCCAGTGTGTTTAGGAGACTAATTGGTCTGTAGTTCTGTGAGAATTTCGGATCTTTACCTGGTTTAGGTAGGCATACTACTCTGGCAGACTTCCAACATTGTGGGAAGTGAGCCAGTTTTATTATGCAGTTGATTATCCGAGTTAAGTAGGTTATTGCTTCATCTGGGAGATTTTTCAATAAAATGTTTTAAATGTTGTCGGGTCCACTAGCTTTGTATGGCTTCAGTTTTATAATGATTGCAATTATTTTCTTTTTCTTTATGTTTTTAGGTATTATGTTTTGTCCTCTGTTAAAAAATTCTGTAACGAGTCTTTTGACGTTCCTATCGTGAAATGGATCTATCGGTGTTATGTTGGGTTGGAACGATTTTTCATGTGAATCTGCTAATGCATTTTCCTTGTCTCTACTCGAGTATACTAGGCCGTTTTCGCCATGGAGTGAAGGGGTGGAGGTGTATGGTTTTGTCAAGTTTTTGGTTACTTCCCAAATTGAATTATCTGATATCTGTAACCTGGCAACCTTGTCGTGCCAGGTTTGTCTTTTGTGGTTTAATATCTCTTTCTTAATTATTTTCCTTAAATTATAATTTGATTTTTGTATCTAGGGTCCCGCGTTCGTTGGAAAGTTTTTCGAACGTTATTGCGTAATTGTATTAAGTTCTTAATGTTTTTAGGAAGTGAGGATGTGTCGCGATTTTGTTCCATGTTTGCTTTTGTGATTATATATGTAAGTTCTGTAGTTGCAGCTTCCAGTTCTAATACGTTATTAATTCTTCCCCTCTCTGGAAATTGTACAAATCGAACACTGCTCCAAGCTCAGGACCTCGCTCTCACGCACGCTCACTGTCAAGTGTCACGTCAACCTGAAGACCAGCGTTGCCAATTGGCGAGTAATTACCCGATTTTCGGGTAATTCTATGTGCTTAGAGTATTTTGGAGGGTAATGCAAAGATCGGGTATTTTTGGCCAATTAGAAAAAAATAAAATAATAAAGAATTTCTTAATGTCTCACTCACTTAATACACCACCCAGTAAATACAATCCACGACTGGGTGCTATTTCATATAACAGATTTCGGTATATGAATATAGGGTAGTGTTAACAGTATTCTCTTTTAAAACAAGGGAAGGACAACTCGGGGCTCTCTGTTCGACCCATATGACAAAGCGCCGTCAAGTGAGTTCGGGAGAGAGCAACTGGGTATTAAACTCTTGAGAAAAGGGGACACGTGATGTTTTAACAGGACCTTCTCTATCATTTTGAATCTAAAAAGGAGGATGCCAATGTTTGATAAAGCTAGGCGTAAATACTAAATACAAACATATTTTTAAATAATAAAATTCGGTCTAGTAGAAATGGCTGGGTGACTGGACAGATCTTTTATGAACCTATTTTAATAAAGAAAAACATTTTTTCTAACAAGGCTGATTATACGGTAATAACACAAAAATAAATTAAAATGTAACAGTTTCGGAAGTATACCACCTCCTTCTTCATACTCCACTATATAACATCGACAATTATTTATACTTCCTAAACTGTTACGCGGTTAGTTTCTTTTTGTGTTATTAAAGTATAATGAGCTTCATCTGAAAGCTGTGGTTTTCTTTATTGAAGATGTGTCCAGAAGTTGGTTCGTGGGGGGAGGAGTTCTGTCTGGGTGTAAAATTTACATAAACTTCATATAATTTTGCCAACAAAATGAAACTAATTTCACAATATATATATATATATATGTATATATATCTGAATTTTGCCAGGAAACGTGAGGACCCTTTCCCTCTGCGTACGTATACGTCCAGGAGTGTATTGTTATAATAATTATTTTAAACATATAGATTACTTCTGTTCTATACAAAGTATTAAGTGATGACCAAGAAAAATATTCTTTTCCGGTCGTAGTAATTGATGCATGAATTTACATTCATGTGAAAACCAATAACTAATTTTAGATCATTATTCATAAAGAGGGTATTTTGGTTGAAAATCGGGTATATTTGTGACATTGGGTGGTTTGGTGGATTAGATTAACTTAGATTAGATTTATTTTCGTTCTGTTGACCATTACAATACTCGTACAAAACGGATTTACAGCATGGTATAGAACACGTCACAAGGTACATGTCTAAATTTACAATAAATGGTTACAAAATATGTTACAAGTTCATACAAAACGAAACACATAAAATCGTGTAAAGAGAGAAATTGTAATATACATTTTTTTACATCGAAATACATGGTTGCATCGGTAACCATTTGTAACCTGGGTGGACATTGGAAAACCTGCTGAAGAACTCACTTCAAGCACTCACACAACTCACACTTATCTCGAGCTCACTGCTCACTTTCAAGACTATTCCACTCACACTCAACATCGGTATAAGAGAACGAATAAGGGAGAAGTCCGAGTTCATGAGCACCGCACTCGTGACTCCTACATCATAATATTAGGGAACGGGATAATCCACTAGTTAGAACCACGTCAGATACCGTATACGAAAAATTAAAGGTTTCTTAAAAATAAACAAAATCCAGTTTAACTATCTAGCATACGCACGAGATAAAAGTGATAACCAGCAACAGCAAAACAATACCGGTAGTCATAATTTCTTTTCCTGTCAAATATGACCTTGAAATATACAGATAAATCGGTTTATAAAGGGAAAACGTCATTAACTTTATTTCGATCTTTCTTTTTTAATTATTGGAGCAAATGGCTCTATCTATTGGTAGAGGAAAACGCAAATATCGTATGTATTAACAAAGTGTCTAGTTTGCAAACATCTTCAATAATTTTGGTGCATTTTTGTGTGTTTTAGGAATATTATAATAATGCTTTTCTATAAGGTATCTTTCTTTCTGTATTGATATATTATAAACCTTGGTAATTCACGTACATGCTCATGATGCTATAACACGGACTTTAATTCTGGTAATTATGTAGTCATTTAAAGTCTAGGTTCTAAACTAAAGTTCGTCGCGTCTTGTTAAGTGATGTTCCACATTAAATGTAGTTTTATAATCGTTACGTTAAAATTACTTTATGTTCTTGTTTTACATTACCAAACATTCAAGCCGGACTTAAATGCTGTTACAAAATTTGTCATATCGACTGATAGATCTGGAGAATTTTATTTAGGTGATAACTTCAGATTTAGGGCTAATTTTTTATCAAAACTGGCGTTGCTTGCGTTGGGTGAGTAGCTAATTGAAACACGTTTCTTACGGCGTGTTCAACGTGTAAGGGCTGATTTTCATGAAAGCTTGCTTTGCTTGTTATTCGTGCGATTTGGGTGAATAGCGGATTGGAATACGTTTTACCTTACAAGAAAACATGTGTTACAATTGGCTATTCACCCAAATCGCACGCAAAACAAGCAACGCAAGCGTTCATGGAAATCATCACTAAATGCTCATTTTTAAACTCGCTTGCTTTGCGTGCGATTTGGGTGAGTAGCCAATTGAAACACCTGTTACCACATGTAATAAAACTACACCGTGTGTTTCAATTCGCTACTCATTCTAATCGCAAGCAACGCAAGCTGGCTGGATAATGAGCCCTTACACGTATTTCAATTGGATACTCACCCAAATCGCAAGCCACACAAGCTTTCATGAAAATCAGCCCTTAGATTGGAATTTTCAAACTAGACATGTGAGTAACTGAGATATTCAGATTTAGGTGTGTTTTGAATTCAAAGACATTCTGGAGTAGAAATCTGTATTTGCAATTGTTTTGTTTTAGACTTCACTTAAAGAGTGGGATGTATCATAGGGGGGGGGGGGCTAAATAGTGCATGTGCCCCCTAACAAAATTTGGGATAGGCCTAATACAGTTGATACTAAGTTTCAGGCATTATACACGATACCTGAAGGTTAGTCCATCTGAAATCGTCCAGCTTGGCTGCTCGATCCCTTTTTATATATATCTCTGTTATATAAGAATAGTTCAAAAGGAATATTGTTTTATTTTTTTATACCAATCTATTAATTAATGGCAGCCATTTTCGTATTGCGGCGCATGCCAAAATTTGTGGTAGCAGACGTTTACGGAAAATGTAGCATCAAGGATATTCAAAGTATCATCGGACAAAGGACAAAGTGTCATAGGACACTCAAGCAAAAACCATTCTTTACTTTAAAATCCACTTGATAATTTTAGTCCTATGAATGAAAACCCAAAACGTAATCGATCTGGTCAAAATGGTATCCAAATATGTTTCTTTGAAATAGAAACAATTCCGGTTTTCAGGGTGCTTTTTCGCCCTGAAGGTATTGAATATCAAAGTTATTTTTTGTGCACTATTGACCTATCAAAATATGCTTCCTTATTTATTTATTTTTTTGAATTTTTGAAAATATAAAAATTTGTATTTTATGCATATTGGAGGCCCAATATCCCTGGTAGAACAAAATATAAAATCTAATTCTTTCATACGTTATACATTTATGTCAGGAGAAACTACGGTAAAAATTTGAAGTTTGATATTTAAATTTGAAGGGAACTACAAATTTGGTGCAAATTGAGGGTGAATAATGTTTGTGTTTACTTTGGTAAATGTTATATTACCACCAAAGTGCCAAAGAAAGGTGCAAATACGAAAAGTAGATCCTGAAATATATGTATCCAAAGTTCAGTTGGCAACATGGCTGCTCCGCATTTCCACTCTGTCTTTTTTAATTCTATTTGCAACCAAGCCTTTTGCAAAACGTTGTCATCTTTCTATGTGTGTGTGAAGCGCTTATACAGCTGTCTGTATTGTATCTCTTGGATGGTTGCGTACACAAAGGTATATGTATAATGCCGGTGTGGCTTCAGCAAAACGAAATAAATGTCAGTTGCCCGGATGCGCTACTTTCCCTTTCGGAAAAGAATCAAGAAATAAAAATAGCTTTTTATACCTAACGATCATAAAAGTTACCACACAAAATACCACGCAATCATTGAGAGGACGTAATACGTCTCACCGAACCTTTGCCAGACAGGAATACAGAAGAAATCAGACAAAATGGATATCTTAGACAGTTCTGGTTTTATTTAGTATTAATCTGAATTTAATGACTGTCTCATCTAAATGAGAGAATTGTTGTGAATAATTTTCTCCCCCCTCTTTTATTTTAGTTTCCTCCAAGAAAGATTTCTTTAATAATTTCAGGGAGTCACATTCTGACCTAAATCACACATGCGGCGATAGAAATATAAATCGAGCCAATATTGAAAAAGACGGGACCACAAGATGTGGTCACAGACTTCGCCTGTGTGAATTAACGGCCTAATTTAAACCCTAAAAAAGTGTCGCCTGCACTTAAAAGAAAACTCAGCCTCGAACTCTCATGCTCTAGTTACTTCCATTCGACGCAATGAATCTATCCAATATTAATCAATGGGAATTGGCTTTAACAAATATACATAATTCAAAGCAAAACAAACAGTCATGGAAAACAAATTACCATTACCAATGGGAAGTCGTCAAATGATGTCCTCCTGCAATTCGTGATATCCGGGGATACCTTAGCCATTCTCTCTCTCTCTCTCTCTCTCTCTTTCTCACACACACACATTCTGACAAAGATTAGGGAACAAAAAAACACATATGAAATAAACACCTTGAAACCTGCCGTAAAGACAGTAAAAAATTCGGTATTTCAAAAGCTTGATTTACGTACTGTGACCGTCCGTGGAAAAAAACAGATTCTGCAACTCAACCGCTGTTGCGACCTCCTCCATGAGGTAAGAGTTAATACAAGGTGTACTGGCGGATAGCATGAGGCTTTCCTTCCCTTTTCATGGGTCAAGATTCCAAATCGCTAATCTTACTTATCATCTAAGAAAAAAGAGAGTCATTGTTCTCTGAGTTCTTCTGTAAAATAAGAAACACATCATTAGTAAAAAGTGGCATGGTGATGGCTAATTTGATAGATATAGAAAGAGAGGATCGAATTATGCTCTTCGGAATTATGCTCTCTTAAATGAAAAGATACAAATAATAGCCCTTGGTAGGAACTATTGGTCTTACTCAGACGACCATAGCTGCTGCTGATTGTTGCTGAGAAAAGCGTAGTAGGTCTGGTGAGGTTAAACAGTGGTTCACCCAGGAACACTAAGATAACATGGCCCCTCCAAGAACGCCAAGTGAGTGAGCCGCCATCCACTGGCCACTGCGACTCTCCTACATGCAGTCATGCAACTACAGGCTATGGCGCGAGCATTGATGCTACGGTTTCTGTCTATACGAAGACATTTACCGTGTATCGGGTTCAGTGTATAAGAGAAGAAAGAAGGTGAAACAAGAAGACAGGAAAGCGCGAGAAGAGTTTTCTTAATAGTGGGGGAAAACCAGAATATACAGTGTTGTATATTATGTAAAAAAAAACTTATGGGTTCTAACTACTGCTTAATTTACCACACATGCATGAAGAGTGGAGAAACCCAGGTAAACTAAAGTAAATTCGCAGCTAAACTAAAAAAGAAAATCCTCTATATGATTACACAGAAATATAATTTAAAAGAAAATGGTTACATGAATAATACAGAGTAAACATATTACATAAAATGCACTGATACAAGGAATACACACAATTATCTTACACTAAATATTTTGATCTGGCCAGATCTTACCTGTAGTATACATAAAATGTACTTACATAGTTATATAAAACAATACATAGATATAGAGGGATACAAAGCAACAAGGCATCGTAACGAACCTGTTACAACTTAACCATATAAGTTATCATTACAGTAAAAATCGTTCTTCATAGCACGCACGAGCATTATTCATCCCCGAAGGTGGGTTGGCTAACAAGTGGTGTAAGTCCAAAAATTCCGAAAATATACTAACAATATTTCCGAAAACTAGACAGCTAGATCAATAAAATCACAAAGCGGTGTGGGTACCAC
Organism: Lepisma saccharinum; assembly: GCA_022664845.1. Lineage (NCBI taxonomy): Eukaryota > Metazoa > Arthropoda > Insecta > Zygentoma > Lepismatidae > Lepisma > Lepisma saccharinum. The sequence goes on from JAGDQP010004261.1 coordinate 9,036, forward strand.
CAGTTCTTTTAGTTTGGCCACAAAGTGTGCTGAAAGTAATTTCACTACACGCGGAATGGCCGAGCAGTTTTAACTTTCAATCAACTTTCCTGTAAACTTGCTCTTATGGACTTACATCACTTCTCAGCCAAACCGCCCATGTGAATCTGTTACTCCCTTCAAACTCAAATATCAAAGTTGAAATTTCGCCAGTTGTTGCTTCTGATATTAGTGCATCGCATCAAACATATTGGCCCTTCAATATGCATAAAATACAAATTTTTGGATTTTCAAAAATTCATGAAATATCTGGTGTAGTAAAAAGTAATCCATTATTTTTGCATGACATTGAAGGCTTGACTTACCATAGTAAGAATGATCCGATTTAGGTCACATATGCGCCGTTTTGTTCGATAACGTGTTGCCATTTGGAAGGTAATATCATGATGCCTCTCTCATAGAAGCCCTTGTCCCTATTGGCAAAAATTGAGACAGTCGATTTTCACAAGCCTCTCTTGAAACGAATTTTTCACCAGCAAACGTGTTCGCCATGGACAGGAACAGATGGTAATCACTCGGTGCCAGGTCCGGACTATAAGGTGGATGCATAAGAACCTCCCAACCAAGCTCCCGGAGCTTCTGGCGAGTCACTATCGATGTGTGTGGCCTGGCGTTGTCCTGGTGGAACACAATGCCTCTCCTATTGGCCAAAGCTGGGCGCTTCTGGGCGATTGCTGCCTTCAGACGGTCCAGTTGTTGACAGTATTGTTCCGAGTTAAGGGTTTGGCCGTAGGGGAGCAGCTCATAGTAGATAATTCCCTGCCAATCCCACCAAACACACAGCAAAGCCTTCCTGGCCGTCAATCCTGGCTTGGGCACCGTTTGCGCCGGTGCACCGCGCTTCGACCACGACCGTTTTCGCGTGACGTTGTCGTAAGTGATCCACTTTTCATCACCAGTCACCAACCGCTTCAGAAATGGGTCGCTTTTGTTGCGATTCGCAGATGGAAATTCGGTCCATGAGGTTTTTTTGCGTTAACTCGTGTGGCACCCATACATCAAGCTCCTTTGTGTATCCAGCCTTATGCAAATGGTTCCACACGGTTTTTTGTGCAATGTTTAGCTCTTGGGCAATCGAAACAGTGCTTACATGACGGTCGGACGCGACAATGTCCATGATTTTATCGACATTTTCGACACTTGGCCTTCCAGTGCGTGGTACATCTTTGACGTCAAAATTACCGGCACGGAATCGACGAAACCAAAATTGCGCGTGATTGGCTGTTACAGTATCAGGACCATACACACTATTCACATTTGCAGCCGCCTGGCTTGCGTTTTCGCCTTTATCGAAGAAGAACTGTAAAATATAGCGTATTTTCTCTTTGCTAGTGTCCATTTTGACGCGCGCTCACACAACACTGAGTCAACTCATCACAACTATCTGAACAGTGTTTGTAGTACGCAATCTCATCGTTTGAACGCCATCTCGTTGAACCCGATCGGACTTATACAACGTGAGATACAGATCACTGAAGCCATCTATTGGCAAAAT
>JAGDQP010004261.1:10669-86607 GCA_022664845.1 Lepisma saccharinum
GGTGGAGGGTAATGAGACCGAACACGCCTTTCTAACACAGACCACAATGGCTCAATGATGTTCAGATCTGGTGATTGTGGGACCCAGGGGAGGTGTGATAGCTCCTGGTCATGCTCCTCAAACCATGATTGCACCGTTTTTGCAGCGTGACAGGGTGCCAAATCTTGGTAGATGCCATCACCATCCGGGAACAATGTGTGGGCCATGGGTAGAACCTGGTCCCCCAAAATGGCCTCATACGCCTTAGCATTCATCATTCCATGCAGGGCTATGACGGGACCTGCAGAAAACCACGATATCACTGCCCATACTGTAACAGAACCACCCCCATGCTTTACAGTTGGGCGCAGACGGTCTGGATCATAGACCTGCGACGGTGTTCTCCATACGTAAACACGACCGGTTGTTGGAAACAAGGTGTAGGTCGATTCATCGGAATACATTACGTGTTTTCACTGATCAAGCGTCCACTCCTTGTAGTCCTTGCACCACTGGATACGCCGCTTCGCATTTACTGCTGTGACCAGAGGTTTGGCGATCGCGGCCCTGCCATGAATTTTCATTTTATGAAGTTCCCGTCGCACTGTTTTTGATGAAACCGGGTTCTGTAGGCCGGAATTGAGTTCAGACGTAATTTTCATTGCAGTGGTCTGCTTTTTAGCTGCTACAATCCGTTTTAATGTCCTCCTGTCCCTATCGGACAGGATTGTCTTTCGACCACTGTTGTGCTTTGCAGACGATGTTTGCCCATGCATTGTGTATGACCTCGTGACATTGAACACAGTGCCTGTCGATACCCCCACAATGGTCGCCACTGTTGTCACTGAAGCTCCAACCAGACGGGCACCAACGATCATGCCTCTTTGGAAGTCTGTCATGTTGCCTATTTTACCGCACCACTTGCACACCACGACACTCACAGGTGAACTGGGTACTGCTGACGGAAGAGGAAGGTCCACATGACACATTGAAAACAAAACATGATCGGCAACCGCAACACGTGGTGTACAGTGGCGGGCCACACTTACGTGTCCTGTATGACGTGTTTTTAGATTTTTTGTCCAACCCCTGTATGAGCTTTCATGTGCTATATTCCTTCAATATGTAATACAATAAATCAACTTTAATATTCAATCCCTTCCACGCGAAAAAGTGCTTGAAAACGGGAATTTTCTATTTCGACAATCACGTTTGGATACCGTTTCGAACAGTTCGATTATGTTTTAGTTTTTTTTATGCAGAGGACTAAAATTATTATCAAGCACATGCTATTGGAAAGAATGGCCTTCGTTTGAATATCTTATGATAAACCAGTCCACATGTATTACATTTCCGTAAACATCTGCTAACACAAATTTTGGTATGCCACGCAATACAAGAATGTCCGCCATTAATTAATCGGTTGGTATAAAAATAAAAGAATACCCGTTTTGAACTCTTCTTATATAAGGGATATAAATATTTTCTGAAAGGGGTCGGGCAACCAAGCTGGACGACTTCAGATGCATTATGCACTAAACCTTGGTTGAATAAACTTTGAACTATTTTGGATAAACACGAGGATACTCTTTCGTATTTGTAAAGGTCTATAAGGCCCCTTCGCGACAATTTGCGTGGCTACCCCGCTGCTTAAAGATAGCCTTTATTTAAATATTTATTTACCTCTAGAAACATTTTGCTTGAACCTATTTTTACATAATCTTGCGATAGCAAACAAACCCGAAAGTAGCGTCACGTATTCATTAAACACAGAGTAGGAAATTTGCTGTAAATGCCCTTTCGAGGTCACTTATCTTCATCCACCTCGCTGGCGTAGGAGGTAGAGCGTCAGTTTTCTGGAGGCGGAGGCTCGGGTTCGATCTTCATGCAGGGCAACTTTTAAATATTTTCTTTTCAATGCTGATATCAATCACTAATAAATACTGCTTTGTACTTTTAAAGGACGTTTTCAACATTTAATGCATGCATGCTTCACGGACATGTAATGCCAATAAAGCAGTAGCGACCGAAGACTAGTTAGTGGTCAGGGTTAGAAATTTTTCATTGTGTGGGATGAAAAAACAAAAGAAAACAAGAAAAGTCGTTTGAATCAAAAGTCCAGGACAATAACCTAACGACATTGCTTCCGAGCCTACACTCGCGAGATGCTTTTGTTTTGTAAAATTGGGAAAGAAAAATAAACTAGAAACAACTTGCTAAACGAAGTTTTTAGCATTTAAATATCAATCCACACAATTTACTAAACACATTTGTACTGTCTGATTTAAGATCGGAACACGTCACATACATCCATTCTTTAAAAATCCTGCATTGAAGATGTTTTTTACAAGAGCTATTATTCTCTATTTTAGGAATGCTTCTATCTTCATTCAGAAGGTTAGATTATTGTATTTTAAAAAGAAATTCTTACTCTCTGTTGCCATTATCAAACTAACACTTGACTTATGTAACAGAAATGAGCCTTAACCATTGAATACGGAGCAGAACATACATAAATATAGTTTCTTTCCTTACGCAAATGTCGTTATCCCTTTATTTAGCATCACATTGTCATCTTCCGTCCCTTGGCGTTGTGTGACTATCTGCTCTTTAAACGTGAAGAAATTGTAAAGTAAATTTTGTAAATCAGTACGACGGTAACACATTTTGTTGACTTCCTTTCTGAATTCAGCATATTCTGAATTATTTAATCCAAAGGCAACCAAACTTCCAGTTCCATGTCAGTTTGTGATGCTTGTTATCGCTGTTTAGCCAACTGAAACGAAACTAGACTAAGGGTCAGTTCTACAATCGACCGCTAAACTTCTACTCAGCGCTAAGTTGAGGCCAAGTCTGATTTTGGTCAATGTTAGTACGCAAAATGAGAGTTGGTCTCAACTTAGCGCTGACTAGAAGTTTAGCGGTAGATTGTAGAACTGACCCTAACAAGGTTGACTGTTTCCTCTTGGACCTAGGTTCAAATATTCGAGTACTCCAGTGTCGTTAAGTAAATTCAATGATACTGATCTAAATACTGATAGAGGAAACGACTCTGAAATTGTCCGTACATAGTTTTTTCTGGCCCTCTCAAGATTTTTTAAAAAAATGTATAAAATTGTTTGGCAAAACCTGATATTGTTAGCGTCGGATCATAATAGTAAATACAATCGTAATTGTAATATGCCAAATTCTATTTTTTCTTCATTTTTCCTGTCCAAAACATTTTAAGGGGCCTCTGTGAGCCACTTTTTAAATATCTTTCTTAATATTTCAAAATCTAAGAATAATATCAAAAAATTAAAACATAGTTCCCTAGTAGGCCTACTGACAAATTAATAATGAGATAAACAGTAAGTGACTTGAAATATTGTTCGTTGATGAGTACTTAGCGTACAGTTATGACGTCGTAATCTTTTATAACGCATTACTCAGTCATTGCTAACATCTCGAAATCCATAACACCATTTTAGGTAGGGCCTTGTGAGTACTAGGGAACTATGTTCGATAATTTCTGATACTGCTATTAGATTTTGAAAAAAATTAAATTGTGACCCCAGTAGCACACATACGTGTTTTCAACGTTGATTTTAGGTTCATTTCCATGATTAACCGTTATCGGCTGAAAAAAAAAACATTCAGTTTTAAATCATATTTCAACAAAGACTTAATAAGACGTCAGGGTTGATAAGACGTTAATACAACGTGTATTCAATATGTTATTTTCAACTATGGTATAATAGATTTTGTTTAATGCATTTCTTACTAATATTATGTCAAAAAATATAATAAAAAACTAATTGAATGACAAAAACTAATTTTGAGTTTCTCAGGGTAAAAGGGAAAGCAGGATCATAGAAAAAGAGAAGAAATTGCTGAGTTATACATGGATTGCAAAAGTAGTGCTTCTGAAACCAGCCATACAATATTCACTAATTTATATATTGGAGCGACAAAAGGAAAGCAAATAATCAACAGCACCTTCTTCTTCAAACCCCAACCTCCCTCTTACCAACCGTGACTACCCGTTGTCCTGTGACGTGGTTACAGTCACTACGCAATAAACATTGCATTGTTAAAAGGAAAGAACAAAAACATGTCTTCCCCTACCCTTTTAAGCATGCAGGGATGTAAAAGAAATACGAAACTCCTTTCCCAGATTAAGGAGTACTGCGCATAAAGGCCGTTTTCTTCTCCTCAACCGATTTTAATGAAATTTTGCATGTAATATCTAGACAATATGAGAGTTCCAATAATCCAAATCCTATGTCCATACTACTTCCAGTTATCATGGAAAGCGCGTCCAAAAATGACCACTTCCGGATTCTAATTTTTATACTGTTGTTCAAAATAAATTCTGATATCTCCAGAATAGTTTAAGCTAACAAATCCAAATTTCGTTTGTAAAGTACTAATATAATAACAATGTTGTAGTGTAAACCGAAAGACTATATCTGTAAACATTTTGGAGATAAAAATTTATTTTCTTTTGTAAACGTTCAATTTTACTTATGCACTTTGTGTTGTTTAACCATCAGCCCCCACTAGTTACAAAACAATACTTCGCTCAAATAATCTTCATGTAAGGTAGACGAATGTATTCAAAAATCATTTTGTAACTGATGAGGGCTGATGGTTAGAAGAAACATTTTATACTCTAAAGTTGAGTACGTCACGTGGAAGTATAAGTTTGAAATTCAGCCAAATAAACCATCATATGTCTGAAAGTTCTTATGATATCCAAACTACATTTTGTGTGACAACTACATTGTCTGTTTTTCTGCTATCACACCGTTCATTATTGACATTTTCTTGTAAACCATTAGTTTTCTCCACAAGTAAATGCATTTTTTTCTTGCGATATATTCATGTGTAGACGTGTCTCGCACACGCGCAGACCGATAGACGTTGCAACTGGAACACAATACGGACGTACTCTATATTACCTATTTGTGTGTTGGTTATTACATGATCCGGAGCCTTCCACTGCTTAACTCTGCAGATTCGCAGATTCCACCACCCACTCACTGTATTCCTGTTACTATCGTTGATTTATTTGCCTACAATGTCGTGTGCTGTTTTTGTCCTTTCTTCAGGAACTCGGTCATTTGAGATTAGAAACCAAGTCTGATAGAAGATGGAGTGAATTCTGGAAGTCTCGATCGACGACGAAAATGTTTTCGTCTTGAAGACATGCTCGCATTTCTTCGATGTTATTTTTAACCATGTGTTATGATATTTTAGCGTCCGTGCTCCTAGAGTCAGCGATATAAGCAGTAAATATTTTCTATTTCAAACACGGCTGATGTTATCAAATAGAAACTTTTCTTGTAATATATCCATAATATCGGTATTTGTCACACAACATGTAGTTTGAATATTATAATAACTTTCAGACAGATGACGATTTATTTAGATGAATTTCAAACATGTACTTCCACGTGATGTACTCAACTTTAGAGTATAAGATGTTTCTTCTAACCATCAGTTAAAAAATGTTTTTTTGAATATGTTCTCCTACATGACATGGAGATTCTTTGAGCGAAGTATCGGCTTGTAACTAGTGGGGACTGATGGTTAAACAACACAAAGTTTCCTGGGAAAGGTGCATTTTTATAAATAAAATTGAACGCTTACATAAGAAAATTAATTTTTATCTCCAAAATGGTTACAGATATAGTCTTTCGGTTTACACTGCAACATTATCATTACATTTGTACTTTTCAAACGAAATTTGGATTTAATAGCTTAAGCCATTCTGGAAATATCTGAGTTTATTTTAAACAACACTATAAAATTAGGACCCGGAAGTAGCCATCTTCAGTGTGTAAAATGTTTCTTTTAACCATCAGCCCTCATCAGTTACAAAATGATTTTTGAATATATTCTTCTACCTTACATGAGGATAATTTGAGCGAAGTATCGTTTTGCAACTAGTGGGGGGCTGATGGTTAAACAACACAAAGTTTCCTGAGAAAGGTGCATTTACTTAAGTAAAATTGAACGTTTACATACGAAAAATATTTTTTATCTCCAAAACGGTTAAAGATATAGTCGTTTGGTTTACATTATAACATACTCATTATATTAGTACTTACCATATGAAATTTGAATTTGATAGTTTAAACAATTCTGGAGATATCAGAATTTACTTTGAACAACACTATAAAAATTAGAATCCGGAAGTTGTCATTTTTGGACGAGCTTTCTATGATAACCGGAAATAGTATGGACATAGGATTTGCATTATTGGAATTCTCATATTATCTAGATATTACGAGCAAAATTTTATCAAAATCGGTTGAGGGGCAGGAAACGGCCCTTATGCGCAGTACTCCTTTGCTATTGAAAAATAAAGCATGTATTTTAGAAAAAACAAAGGACGTTAAAAAATGTTCCTATCAACTAACTGAACAAGAAAACAATAACAATCAAATACACAAATATCTCCATAATATTATATATTTTTCGAGTTTGAGATACATTGAATGAAACTGGGTTTATTTATAATTATAACCTTTTGTCATTTTCGGCTCAGGCCGGGATGAGGTAGACAGAGATGGGGAAAGTATTGGCCAGGGGCCCCAGGGCCTTTCATAATTTACCATCCCGGCATCGCAGTTTCAGATGCAAGATAATAGCGAATTGAATTGTATTTATCCCGAAGATCCAGATTTTGGATCGGACTTTCGGATCCGAGTTTCAGATATCTGGATCGAAGTTTCGGATCTTCGGGCCCGGACCCGAATTTCGGATCTTCGAACCTGGATCCGAGTGTCGGATATCCGCCCATAAAATTCATTTTACCTTTTCCCCGCAGAGACATTTGGTTTGTTATTCCCTGTTGTCATCTATTTTCCATTTTTTGTATTTCGATATCGGTCGGTGCCATTCAGTGCTTACTTCCAGACATGTATCGGTATCTAAAAATTAATTTCGGAAGGGGTCAGTGGATTTTAGGCTGTGAAAAGTACCTTAAATATAGATAATTTCGCCTAAAATTACACTACTTTTCCATATTAAAAGAAATTTCGGGATGGGGGTTGAGTACATACGTCCATGAGTACTGGACGTCCCATGTGCGTCTCGCGAGAGTAGGGTCGGAACATGCGTCCATGAGTACTGCCATATCGCTCAATATTATTGTTTCTCGGTATTTTGATATTGTTCGGTATTTCAATATTATTCGGTATATCGATATTCCCGGTATTTCATTATATTGATTTCAGTATCTTTCGGTATTTAGGTGTCGATCGGTATTTCAGTATATCGATAATTGTCGGCATCCAAAACATACCGAAAGTCGGTATGAAAATCTCAATATCGAACAACCCTAGGCAAACCACTGGTCTTAACTCAACAGGGCTAATAATTGGTGCACGTCTTCAGGTCTTATAAACGTATAGTGAACGTAAGGTGCCTATAACTGGGTATGAAGGGGGCAAAGTACTGGTCATTTTTACTTATTTCTTATTGGTAGAGTAACTCAATAACATAAGATGTGCTACTAGTTGCGATTCCTATAGTCAAACTAAATAAGTACTATTCCAACGTGAACTTAACGTTAAACCAGCATGCAATGCGTTAGTGTTTTTTTTTTTTTTTTTGTAAAATATTATTCGTTTTTTTAATTATTTTTATATAGGCCAGTCTAGTATCTTTGGACTTCGGCCCATCACGATTTGCCCCTTACCTATTAAAATCCACACCCATGCTCCTGCCGGGACTCGAACCCGGGTCCTTCGAGCCGTTGGCCTGCCGCCGCAGAGCGCACGGCCACCCGGCCTGCAATAATATTGGTCTACAGAAGAATATATTTATCACATTTTTTTTGTGTTTTAAATTAGAGTAAGCGGGGGTGAAATGCCCACTTTTTTATATTTTGCTTATTTATGACTATGAGGGAAAATCTATAGGGAAAAAAGCATACCAAATTGGAGATACATCTTTCAGTATTTCTGCCTGGACGCAAGATTATGTAGTGTTATATACTGTAGGAGATACTGACCTTTGTAAAGTAAGAGCGATATGGGCATAGTACCCCATGATACGGGTAAAACGCCCACCGTCGTGGGGTAATATGCCCATGCACAGTAACACTATACTAAATAAGGTTGAAGGCCATAACAGTGGAAATGATGTTAGGATAGAAGTTACTCATACTACAGGAAATTATATTACGGTACAAGTCACAAAAACTAGCCTATAAAGCATGACGTTACAGCTGCTTCCTGAGCATAGACAGACTTGGAAAATACAGAATAGAAAAATATATATAAATTGAAAATACGAAATGGAAAAGATTGTTTAGCTTCATTCTAATGGCGAAATATAAATTTGGTTTTGCACAAGAAGATACTAATAACATTAAACAATCTTATGGGAGTATTAGACTAACTCAAAATAATAAAAAATAAAAAAAAATGAGGAAATATTGAAAATATGACACTCATTAAGGAAAAGAACTGAATTTATGTTCCTACTCTTCTGAGACAGGGAGTGGCATTTAGGACACATATTTGGAAACGGTGTACATACTTCATGGAGACACATTTGACAACGAATACACTTGATCCTCTCACATGTAAACATAGGTCCCCTACGTTTATAATAATGTTCACCACAGATTCAACAATAGTTATATTCATCTGTATCAGATGATTCTGTACGGTTGCACTGATTTTCGCATGAAGCACTTATATTTTTTTTTCCAGATAACTTACAAGGGGACTACCCCAAGTGTTACAAACCGATTGGAACCAAATTTGTTGTATGAACAGGGCACATCCCAGAACTAAAAAATATGGTAGCCAAAACTGCTCCAATTACTCCCTTGTGATATTTTCACCCCCTAGTCGAATAACTCACTCACTGACCTAGTCATCAATATTCCCAGGCCAAATTGCTAAAGCTAGAAACACAGAGCCGAGATGCTGAGGCTAGAGACACCAAATGTTGACTATCATGAGGAGGTTACGAAACAGAAAATAAATTTTGGAAAAGTCGCCATCTTGAATCTAATATGGCGTCCTAAAATAAATGCCGACAGTATAAGCACAGCCCGAACTACGGAAGCTAGAAATACGAAATTTGGAATGAGGGAAACTCATCAAACGTAGATTACGAGAATAATAAAAAAATATGCAAGAAGTCGCCATCTTGAATCCAATATGGCGGACTAGAATGTATTTCACAATGGCTGGGGCTAGAAACACCAAAGTTGGAACAAATTTTTCTTATCAAGAGGTGGTCACGAAATGATAAAGACATTGGGAATCTTGAATCCCATATGGGGTCCGAAAGTAATTATTGAAGGTATATGCACAGCCCAAAGTACTGAAGCTAGAAATACCGAATTTGGCATAAATATTTATGAGAATGGATAGGTAAAGGAAAAAAATGCTAAGTGGTGAGAAAGTTGCCATTTTGGATCCAATATGGCGGCCCAAATAAATAACGAAAGTATATGCACAACCCAAACGACTGAAGCTAGAAACACGGAATTTGTTATAAATGTTCATTTAGGTAAAGGGGATAATACGAAAGTTTGCAAGGGTTGCCATCTTGGATCCAATATGGCCGCCATCATGAAATATGAACCTTTCCCTTCATATGCCTTTGCTCGAAACAACTACTTTATTGCGAAATCAGCGATTTTGAGGTTCTGTAAGAGAAAAGATGTTAAAAATTGAAATATGAAATTTCGAAGTATGACGGTATATCATCACTAGTAGATTACAAAATATCTGCAAAGACGTCATTTTGAATCCAAAATGGCTCACTTCATAATCCATTTTCCAGAACGTTTGAACTAGGGATACGAAATTTGGCATAAAGGTATATTAGCAAGAGTAGTTTAGGAATAATTTACATTTTTGAAAAAGTTGTTAACTTGGATCAAAATGGCCGCACAAAAACTTTTTCCACACCATTCGAGCTATAGAAACGAAATTTGGTATGAAGGTGTACCATCACAAGTAGGTAACGGCAATGTAAGAAAACTTTTTAAAAATCGCTTTCTTTAATTCAACATAGCCGCCCAAATACCATTTTCCAAACCACTGAAGCTAGAGAAACGAAATTTGGTATGAAGGTGTACCATCACGAAAATGTTTCAATAAATCGATCAAACCACCGCTATGAGCGTGCAGCCCCCGAAGCGATATGGGAAAAGGTCTGCACAGCATGGGGCGCTGTCCCCAGAAAGTCTGATCACAATATAGAGGGGGCGTAGCCCTAAAAATTTGAAGTTGGGACGCACACGGAATTCTGGGGCAGCACACCCAGCGGGCGAACCCAGTATATATATACACATATAAAAAGCTGTGAAATCCGAGCAAAACACCAGATGATGTTCGAGCCTTAGGGTTGGCGGTGGTGGATTTTAGGGCCGCCAGCAGGAAGCAAATTTGCTGTATCATCACAAGTAGGTTACAATAAATATGGCAAAGCTTCCCTATGTTTCAATAAATATCTCATTCCCACGGGTGGTGGGTATGGGAAAAAATCTGCAACATGGAAGCACAGTGTCCTGGAGAGTGGTTACGATAAAGGGGCGTAAGTACCCAAAAACTCGAAGTTGGGGGCGCAGCCAGCTACGGGGGACGAGGACCTAAACGAGGCCGAGCGAGCGAGTATATATATATTATACACGTACAAAAAGCTGTGAAATCCGAACAAAAACACCAGAGGTGCAAAAAGTGGAGCCAAGTTCTTTAGCCCTAAAAAGGTGTGAAATGGGAGACGGATGAGCCAAGTTCCTTGGTGACAGCATGTAACAGGAAAAAAGGAACTTGGCGCGAGGTGGCAAGGTTCATGATCCTCAAGCTATAATGGTGGTGGGGATCCTAAAACCCACTACGTCCACCGCCACCAACTCTAAGGCTGTTGCCAGCTCGCGCCAAGTTTCTTTGTTCCTGTTACATGCTGTCACCAAGGAACTTGGCTCATCCGTCTCCCATTTCACACCTTTTTAGGGCTAAAGAACTTGGCTCCACTTTTTGCACCTCTGGTGTTTTTGTTCGGATCCAATATACCGGGAGACAGAAGAAGCACAAGAGATGTTCTCTAGTACTGATCGAGCTTGGAAATCAAGTTTTTAAAACCATCATTTCCATGTATACGCAATTACACAGACAGACACTTTGTTAACTAGAAACACGAATTTTAATTAGGAAGATTTTTAAAAAAATCCATATAAATTCACTGAATATGATCCGTTAAAAAAGTCCACTTGCAAATGAGGACTTGTTAATTGCTGTTTACACAAAAGCTAAGTGCCAGAGTAGATAAACGCTTCAAAGAACAAATGTGGTCGGTTTTATGGTTACATAAGCATGAAAAGTGCTTTTTTATCTTTCTCCGCAACCTTGGCATTCCGTTTCAATGTATGTAGGTGTCACTTTGAATTAACCGTGGAAGCTATAACGAACGGAAAAGAATGGTTAAAGGTGCAGAATTGCGAGAAGTTATGAAGCCAACTTCTAAACGTATTACAACGAAAAATGGAACAAACATTAGTAGCGGCCTTCTATTAACGCGACTGATTCGCTGAATCAGGAGATTTTTCTGAGGAAGCAAAAATATATTCTAAATCCAACTCTTTTTGACGATCAAACTTAAATCAACCGCCTGACAAGTGCGAATGCAAAGGATTTTTTATTTTCAAAGTCGTGTTTTCGAATTCTAGAGTACAGAGTTCGATTTATGATAAATTACGAGGGGGTGATACTAACGCTAGTGGTTGGTGGTAAGTTGCAACATTTCAGGGAAAATCCCCGGCATCCCCCCACGGCAAATCGAACACTCCTAGAGTAGTCGTATTAATAAGTAGGAAATTTAATATAACCATTACGTGTCACTAATAAAGGATCTTACGTTTTGCTTTGCTTTCACGATATCATTATCATCATCATATCGAGCAATTTTCAGTCCACTGTTGGCCTCTCCGATTTTCAGCAACACATCTTCATCAGCCTGTGTCCTTATCAATTTAGCTCCTGAAAAACGATTGATTTCACTCACGCATCTTGCATTTGATCGTCTTCTTGGCCGTTTGTATGTTCTTCTGAGAATCCAATTTCGAATTCTTGTTGTTCATCTGTCATCTGCTCGTCTCTGTGACTTATCCATCTCTAATTCATCTTCTTCACAGTCTTGATAATATTTTCCACCTTTGTTCGAGATTGAATCCGCTTATTTGTCTTCCCGTCCTTTCTAGTTATTCTTAGCATTCATATCTCAATTTCTGTTTGTAATACTCCGTACATCGCAGATAAGACTTACTTATTAATTGATTATACACTTTACACACATTGATAACCCGCTTTTCAAAAAAGAAGTCAGCCTTGGAAGCGAATGTAGACCCATATGGAGTTTAGTATATAATTGAACACTTACTTTACACCTCTGTTGTTGTTGTTGCCTCCTTCCATTGAACGACGCTTATTTAAATTGGAATCTATTGTACACTGTGCTAAGGAAGTTCCATGCAAAGTAGCGAAGATAGGCAAGACACCATACAGGAAAGTTTACTCTTAATCAGTTCTGGAGAGCAAATGAATAAAGTTTCCTCCCCATCCTTGATGCAGATTTCGCTAAAGCAGTGATTGGAAGAACCTTTACATAGAGAGAGATACACCCCCTCCGTTGCTTAAACTTACTTCTTCGTCCAAAAGCACGAGTTCAATAACTACAAAGCAACATAAGTAAATAAGACTTACACTCACTAAAGTTATAAAAATTAAAAATGCACTCTCCAATAAAGGGAGAAATAACACAATGTAACTGGAAACTGCGTTTATAAAGACAGATATTCTCGTTTAAATTTCGAAATGAAACCATCTTTCAATACCATCAAAAGTTATAGTAATTGCGCAAAAGTCCTAAGCGTCCTCTGTGGTGTAATGGACTAATGCGTGGAAATGAAAGTATCACAGTTAAATCTGAGGTCGTCAGTTCGAACCCATTCATATTACCATTCACTTTTTCAAACTTACATTTTGAATAAAACAAGTGAAAAATGCCAATTTTATAGAAATATTTTAAATTGGATTCCAAAACTTGAATAAAATGACAAGCTCAGAGAAGTACGCTACGCTGTCAATTTTAACACTAAGAACGGCCTAAGGGATGTAATTAAGGAAATCAAGTGAACATGTAAGCTAATATGGCCAGCTATCGAATTCAGTCCAAATCCGGTGATTACAGAAGACAACATTTTAAATCTTTTTCCGTAAGTTGAAGAAGTTTCTTTATTCTTTACTAATTTGGGGGTGCAGATTTCGAATTTGGCAATAGAATTTTTGTCGCGCATAAGTGTTTTGTGTTGTAACGTCTTTGACTTTTTTGTATATAGAACAACATTGCCTGTTCATATTGTCTTGATTTTATGAGTATTAACACACTTTAGATCATAACCAGTGATTCCGACGCCCCCCAAATCCTCGAGAACACCCCCAACTTCATAAATTTTGCTATCCAAAATCGATAGAAATAATGAAAAACTCCACTTACACCCTCCCAATTGTGACTTTACACCCCCCAAGCTGAAAATCCTGGCGAAATTCCTGCTCATAACAGGCTATCAAGCACAGAAATATAATGATCAAAAATCCTACAAGAGCAAATGAAACTCAATTTGAGGTTATGAAGCAATGTTTAATTTAGAGCTTTGAAGAATTGCAAAACCGTTCTCTCGTGTCAACACACTAAATCAAAAGAGCGAAATTCCCCTCGATTTGAACGGGAAGATTCTTTTAGAGTGAATTTTCATCGGAGAAAAGTTTCTGCTTGAAAACGAAGAGATTTATGGTAGCCCATATGAATGGGAATGTAGACATATTTGTAGTTGAGTTTGAATCTGTTCATTAAAGTTTTCTTCTGAACACGAAAGCGACGCAATAAAATGATGAAAATAGACAGCCTATTCCAAAAAAGTTGACCACATTGATTAGGCTGTTTTGAGCTGAAAATTCTCTAAGTTCAACTTTGGAAATAGTATTTTCGGAAACAGTAAACCAAAGATGCCAGGTTCGAACCCTCAAAGGTACGGTGAACCGTCCCAATTGAAAAAAAAAGTGCAAATCTGTTTTCTTCTTTTAAGAGCAATAAGACATGTTGAAATGTTATTAAGTGTAGAAAAATGTAACATTCATTGAAATACGTAATCATACAGTATTTTCAAACTATCCATACATCTGAGCACGTGATGGTTTTGTTACCTGTTTCCATACGTAAAAGAACATCCAATGAAAGCAAAGACAGCAAACATATTTTTCGCTTTTATAATACAATAAACAAGACAAAGCAGAGACAAAACAACAGCAGTAGCAACGCATATGGATGTCATTGTCTTGGACACAAAAATTCAGTCATGTTTCTTCAGAAGGAGTCCTCTCCGAAGGAGCTTGGTAACTATGTCCATGTTAACTCAGTGGTAGAGCGCTGGGGCTTTTAATCGAGAGGTCTTGCGTTCGAACTTCGTTCGGGACAAGTTTTTTTTGTAATGATATATTCCTCAAAGCATGTATAAGTAGATAAAAAATTACATTGAAATAAATAAGTTTCATATGTATTCATACAATCATTTCAGGACATAAGTAATTATTATGTTTAAAATATAACATCAGAGAGGTGGTGGGTGTTGACAGAAAGTCGGTATATTATATGTGAATGTTAAATACAAATAAATTAAATCGTGTAATAACAATAAATAATTGAGTGTAGTGTATTTGGATCTAAAACATCTCAAATGGGCCGTCATAAAAATCTGAAAGTTGGTCTTCTCCAGGAAGCTTTGTATGTTCTCACATCACAGTAGAAATGGCAATTTTTATTTTTGAGTGGTTTGGTCAATAAAAAGTTGTCCATGGGAGTTAAAAGTGTGCCTTTCAAACAGTGTAGTAATATTAAGTTGCATATGCACATATAATCCGCTTGCACTGACCAAACCAATTAGAAATAAAAGTTGTAATTTTGGTTGTGAGCTGACCACTAACAAGGCTACCTTTAAATTTCATTAAAAAAAAATAGATATTTAAGTCCGAAATCCTGCATGTTTTGACGAAAGGCTATGTGTGAATCCTGTTAGAAAGAAAGGAATGTAATTCAACCAAATGATTTTTTGAATATAGACACTCTTTTGGTAGGTCTAAACATTACAAATGACAGCCTTGATTCGACTGTTTCACAGAAGAAAAAAAAAGTGGTCTCTTTGAAGATCCCACATTTGCATTTGCATAGTATGACGGCGGAGAAACTCAACTTCCACTGACCCAGGAAGCTAAATGCCGACAAAGAGGGCAAATCTTCGGGGTTTTTGGTCGGGGTGACGTCGGGCATAGGCAGAGCCCAAACTAGTAGTCGGGAAGTAGATAGGGGAAGGTCGACGTGCAGTCACAAGTGGCGTTTGGTCGTCGGGCCATTTCCGGGTCGCTGTCGGTCTCTGACTTGCCGGCATAGAGGCGAAACTCCAACCATCCCCCAGCACTTGATGGTGGGAAAAGGTTGGGCACCCACCCATTGCCTTAGGTCGGGAAAAGGCTGCTCCCCGTCCATTTTCTGATGGTCGAGAGAAGAGCGATCCCCCTTTATTATTGATGGTCGGGAAATAAGCGACTCCCCAGCGACTTCCTGGTGGTCGGGAAGAGGTTAGGGTCCGCACTTTTCCGACCGTTTTAATCTAAAATTTATGTAACTCAAATATCGGCATTCCTTTGCAAAAGAATTCTGCTGGTAAATTAGAATATAGAAAGATGAAAAGGGGGAAACGTTCTTTACAATTTTGAAAGATAAAGTGCCTTATGTGGGGTCAAGAACTTATAATTTATTCTTAGTACTAGCTGTTATCTGCACCGTTACTTTGCTCGGAAGCCGTCTTCGAATATCTGGTTGTACGGTCTAGTGGATAAAGCGCTGGACAGTTCTAAAGGTATCGGGTTCGATCCCACCACAGACCCCCGATCGTTTTTTAAAAAAGAAATTACTTTTTTATTTTCTACTTTCGCAATATGCACTACCTTATCGAACTTTTGCTACCTTATCGAACATCAGTGAAATAAATTAGTTAAAGCCAGATTATACATACATTTCAAGTATCGAGCTTAGACACTGTGCCTGAGCGTTTATGTCAGTCAGTCAGGATTTCTGTTTTATATAGAGAGAGTATTATTATTATTAGTAGTATTGCCGTTTCAGGATATTATAATACAAATTCAAATTCCCTTAATCTCAAAAGATTAGGAGTACTGACGTATTATTTTTAAAATGAAATTTTTAGAATATTGACCGAGCCGCCGTAGGTCTGTGGTAGATCGTTGGCGTAGCATTCAGGAGGCCGTAGGTTCAATTCCAGCGGTCGACCATCCAGATTGAGATTATTCCACGTTTTCCTCAGTCAAACCAGGCAAATGCTGGGATGGCACCTACAGCACAGACCCTAGTCAACACCTTCCCAAATTCTTTCCCATCCTCTATTCCGGCCTAATTGTTATAAATAAAATTCAAATTTAGAACATGGAGGGAAAATTTTGAATTAGTGTTTCCTTTGTACAGAACAAGGCATCATAAATTATTAACTTATTCTGATAAAAATGTGTTTGTTTAATCAACAACCATTACGTAAAATATTTTTATTGCTGTCAAACTTCAATATTTAACACCTTCTTGTTTAGTTGTATATCTATCTGCTATCTGTATATCTATATGTATCTTGTATGACTTAGGCTGTATTGACACCATGTTCGTAGAACATTAATAAATATTGCATTACATTATTATTACCACAACAAATGTAGTGATATTTCATGTTACTAATACACGGCTAAATAAAAACTTAAAATTTCTAATTCATGTATACTGGGAAACATCGAGTTTAAGGTGATAATAGTAGTGCAATCACGACATTTTGATGATCCTCTGAATTTAGACAAAGTGACAGTAATCCTGGTGCAAAACGAGGAGTTTTATTGTAGTTGCATTTGCTAGGAAGATTTATTTTCGAGAAATTCTTTGTAATGAAGAACAAACCTCCACAACTGCGGGCTTAAAGTAATTCTGTAATGAATATAGTGTTACTTACTACATTCCATTTCAGACTTCTAGAAGTATCTTATTGACGAACGGTTTTCGGACATTTAAGCCCGAAATCCGGCATTTTTCGCAAAGGACCCCGTAGAAGAGGAGGAGTGTGATTCAGGATCATGATTTTTTGCGTGCATACACTCGATTGGTAGGTCTAAATATTACAAAATTTTGTAGAATTTTATTCAATTCCTTGAAGAGTATTTGAAAAGAGAACCCCCCCCCCAAAAAAAAATTTGTTAAACATAAAATTTTACACAATTTGTTACTTATTATTCAGCCTAATTATAGGAATAACGAAATTAATTTTCAGAAAAGGTGATTCCGTATGTTCAATGTACACTTCAAGAACTACCCAACGGTGTTTGATTAAGCTTTCTCTAGCTCTTCTGGTTTTTCAGATATTCAGGTTCCCGTACATGTCTACGGGAGTACAAAACGCTACCTGTCATTTTGGAAATATATTCACCCCGGGAGAAATAAGGGCATAACATTTCTTTCAAAAGTGGTTCTGATATCTTCAGGTATTTAAGAACCCATATACGAAAAAAAAAACTTTTTATTTTTTTTTCTAAAATGTTGATGTGACAAAGTTTTTCTAAAATTGGATAATTTGTCGCGGAATAACCCAATTACGTATGTTTCAGTTTCTGGCATAAAGTATCAAGCGAAATGCTATTAACATTTCATTCTAATAATAATTTTCATAAAGAAATTTTAATCAATAAGAAAAGCTGTTTTAACAAAGTGAATTATTATATGGTTTTACATGTATTAAATATACAATGCAGATTGAAATCTGGAAAAACATACATAAACAATATTGTTCTGTTCGAAGACAACTGCGTAGATGGAAATGAATATAATTCCTTACCAAACAGTAAGATTATTTTACTATTGCTAAAATAAAAAAAGTAATTTAATCTTCTTTATCTAAAATCACTAATGTATAAAATAGTCCACTTAGCGTGACTCAATCTGCAGGTGATAAGACAATCTTGGTAATATTTCTCTAGCTGTAAAAATAGCTCATGGTTAAAACCTTAGATTTCTAAACCAGTGCTACACGAATGTGGGTTCGAGCCCTGGTCAGATCAAGTATTTTTCCTATTAGTTAATAAGACAATAATAACTCTTCATCAGATGACAAAAGTACAGAATTTTCCATTAAGAGAGAGAGAAAAGCATTTCAGACCCATGGAAAGAACAGTTTAGTATCTTAGTGACTCATCGTTCGTGGGGATCATGAGCTTTAGGGATAGTGAATTTGCTGTATGGCACCTTGGTCCGACTTTGGATATAACAACATTTACTTAATTTGTATTTAACGTTCACATATAACATACTGACGTTCTGCCAACACCCACCACTTCTCTGATGTTATATATTAAACATATGTCCTGAAATGCTTGTATAGATACATATAGAACTGATTATTATTATTATTTTATGTAATTATTCATGCTTTGAGGAATATATCATTATAAAAATAAATTTTCTAGAACGGGATCCGAACCCACAACCTCACGATAAGAAGTCAAAGTTCTAAAGTAAACATTGCTTCATAACCTCAAATTGAGTTTCATTTGCTCTTGTAGGATTTTTGATCACTGTATTTCTGTGCTTGATAGCCTGTGTTATGATTAGGGATTTCGCCAGGATTTTCAGTTTGGGGGGTCTAAAGTTAACATTGGGTTTTGCATGGTTTTTATCGATTTTCGATCAGCTGTCGATTTTCGAGTTGTGTGACACAGGGGGTGGTGTGACGAAATCACTGGTTATGATCTATAGTGACGAAATCACTGGTTATGATCTATAGTGTGTAAATATTCATAAAATCAAGACAATATGAACAGGCAATTTTGTTCTATATACGAAAAAGTAAAGAAGTTATGTCACAAGACACTCACGTGCGACAAACATTCTATTGCCAAATTCGAAATCAGCACCCCCAAATTAGTAAAGAATAGAGAAAATTCTTCATCTTACGGAAAAATGTTTTAAACGTTGCCTTGTGTAATTACCATCTTGAACTCGACAGCTGGCCGTATTAACTTACATGTTCACTTGATTTCGTTAATTACATCCCTTACGTAGCTTTAAGTGTTAAAATTGGCAGCGTAACGTATTTCTCGGAGCTCGTCCTGTTATTCAAGTCTTGGAATGCAATTTAAAATATATCTGTGAAATTGACATTTTTCATCTGTTTTATTCAAAATGAAAGTTTGAAAAAGTGAATGGTCATATGAAGTGACTTGAACCGAGGACGTCAGATTCTAGTTTGAAGTTCTCATTTCCACGCATTATTCCATTACGCCACATAGGACATTTCATATATTGGCACAATTACTGTATATTTTGCCAGTATTGAATGATCGTTCCAGTTCGAAACTTAAACGAGAACGTTTGTCTTTATAAACGCAATTTAAAGTTACATTGTGTTATTTCTATCATTATTAATTAGAGTGTGCTTTTTTAATTTTTTCTACTTTAGTGGGTGTAATGCTTATTATTATTATTTACTGAAGTTCTTTTCTATTTTTGGAGTTCATGCTTTTCGCCGATGAAGTAAGTTTCAAACATTCAAATTTATGATTTTTTACAATAATCTCGTGATGTAAAGAATTATGCCCATATCCAGGATTGGAGAAGGATCTAAAACGTGTACATGGTTTCAAACTAGGGGTGTGTCTCTCTCTTCATAGGTCCCTCCAATCACTGCATTTGTATATTCCCGAAGGAACGTAAGGGGGAACAGATATTTCTTACTTGTCCGGAACTGATAGAATTGAAACAGCAACATTTGTGTCAAACAATACTATTCACAACTTATTGTTCATACATCGCCACGAAAGATTTTTCTTATTCTTAGTAAATGTCTGTCCTTTTTCGCTAATTCTAATCTCGTCTTAATTTCTCTTCACACTTCATATGCTGAACGATAAGACTAAGAATTTATTAGTGAATAGTAATCATTAATAGTGAATTCTCTTCCAGGGCAAGATGTCCACAATAGACGATGGAATGTTGACTCCTCGGTATCTGTCATGGAAGAAGTTACAGCTCAGCCGAGCGAAGTTAAAAGCGTCCAGCAAAACTTCAGCTTTGCTCTCTGGATTTGCGATGGTAAAAGACCTATAATTATGTTATATTTTTAGTATAAGAAGCAGACAATTGCGACTTAAGTTAAACGAAATCCTGGCTCATTGGAAAATCCACTTTGAATTAGGAATATAACAAGACAAGAAAGGAACACGTTACTATACTAAGACTTTCGAAAATCTGTTACATTTTTCTTTTCAGCATTCTGGATTTTTTTTTTTTGAGCGAAGTCTCAGTTTAGTTTATCTAGCATTTAGAAGTAATAATAATTAGGTATTTATTAGGTATTGTTATTGGCAATTACCATGCTACGTTTGAAACACGTAAAGAAATTGTATGTGAAATACACTATACTGAGTTAATTTATCTTTCTGTTTGTTTAAGGATATTCAAATCCAATCAATTCGATAAAGTCTGGTCTACTGGTATAACTACATGACTACTGGCCAATTGTACAGAACATTTCAACATCAAGTTATCTTTATCCATGAGTTACTGCGGATTTCACCAATCTTCGTTAAATTTTAACGAATCGTAAAGAAACTTTTAAGTGCTTTAAAATTCATTACATTCGCTAACTACCGATTCGTTAAAGTCTTTACGACGGTTGGTGAAACTCACGATTAATCTACGAGTCTGGGGGAAATCCATTCACTTCATATTTCGCTTACAACCTGGTCCAGCCGAACTAGGAATTAAATAATTCCAGTATGCAATGATTACTTCCAAGTTAGATTTAAAAACTGAGAAAACCATGGCGAATAATCGCAACTACAGTTAAACACTATTTAGGTTGAATCTAGGCAATGAAGTCCGACAAGGACATCGAAAACCTTGAGTCAGTTTCGAAATACGGTTAATTCTCATGAATTTTGCAACTTTCACAGGCATTCTACGGGATTTTGTCGGGCCTAGAAAGATGCCTTCTCCTATGGATCATTCAACAAGAGAAACTAATACGTAAGTGCTCTTGTTTGGAAAAGATCCTATTAGCTTTTCGTTGAATGGTCCACAGGATGAGATTGAGGCCCTCACCGCCCTAGATCTACATTGCACCGAGAGAGGAGATTTGCAACTTGTAGCTGGGGTTTCTTCCAAGGCGATGATCCCCTTCCCGCTATTACCCTCAGTGCAATATCTTTGACCTGGTTAGGGGCACCCGGCTGCACCGATGAGAAGACGTTCTGAGTTATCGGTGAGGAATACCTCGTAGATCAAGTGACCTACCTCAGAGGTTAGGGCATCTCACGACAATATTTACTGAATTAAGGGCGCAAAAACTTAAAAAGAACCATGTCATGAAATCCTGGCACATTAAACCTACCCAAAAGTATACTGGAAGTTGATTCGGAATGCTTAAAAGAATACAATAATGCTAATGACTCAGTCAGTAAACTTTATGATATTATTTATAAAATATTTATCAAGTGTATCTCTTGCAAAAGAGACTCTGTACCAAAGTATCCGTGCTAGTTTACTAAAGAAAGTCTACAGTAAATTGAATATTCAAAACCCTACTATCAGGAATTTGTTCGATTGTGTACGGAAGTCAAGAAATACATGAAAATAGTCTATCAAATTCTGAAAATAATATCAATAATGATCCAGGTCAACTGTGGAAATACATTAAAAAAACATTGTCCCCGAAATATATTAAAAGTTGAAGGTCAGGATTTGTATAACAATGAAGAAATAACTAATTCATTTGCACAGTATTTCCAATCAGTATTTTTATCCTCTTCTCAACCGTTCAGTAATTTCGATAGTAATTCTAGAGGTTACGAAGTAACCGGAATACTGTCTGTTGACCAAATACATTTGAATGAAATAGAAAAGGATATCAAGAATATAAATCCAAAACGACAGTTGATTCTGATGGCATACCCTGGACTGGTACCGGCGTATACCATCCCAGTCCGAGCACTGTTCTGACCCAAGAGTTCGATAAATGTCTGCAATAAATATACTGCTTTATTTCTAATTTATCAGAAACAATAATTTAATAAACTCCCGCTGATAACCCTCTCTAAACTGTGAGCCAAGCTAAAAAGTGATACTGAAATCCAACCCTGCATATAGCCTACATGACTGGCTTCAGATGGAGTTACTAACTTGATTTGTGATCCAATCAAGCCCTGCAGTATAATAAATTGGAGCTCACTAATGAAGCCTAACATTCAATAACATTTATATTTTAAAACAAAAGAAATGTAAATGAATAATAAATTAAAGTAGAACTATATTTCTCATTCCCGAAACTCGTCTAATTTCATCAACAATACTATGATTAAATTTTAACGCTTTCTCTTTGTTTATAAAACAGCAGCCAATGTACCCGCCCGTTGGTGCGGCGTGAGTAAAATAAGTTGGCAACTCTAATAACACTACTACGGTACTGCAACTAATAATACTATTTCTACAGATACCTCTACAGACAGGACCTATCGCTCACACGAAGTTTGAGCAGTGTTCGTATTAGGCTACGCTTTGGGGACTGTAACACCTGCTGGAGAAGTCGTCTCTGATTCTCGTCGGTGCACAACGCTCATGCGTGTCAGGCAATCCCACATTTTAGTACTGTTTGTTTTGCCACATACTGTACCAGTCTACTTCTACAACTAATACTACTACTACAAATACTATTTATGCTACAACTAATACTGCTGCAAATACTATTACAATGCTTGAAAACATTGAATCTAAATATTTTTATTTACATCAATACAAATTTTTAATTTAAAAAAAGAAACTCTTTATTTTTGGTGTATAATAATTGTATTAGCTTTTTTTATAGCTATTCATTTATTTCTGATTATTGTTGTTTTAACTTAAAAATGGAAACAATGTATTTATTTCATTGTTACAAGCAATAAAATAATTGTTAAAAAATAGATCGTGGCACAGTCACTTTCAGTGACTTAAAATACCTAAGGGCCAATCCGAAATGCTTCCTTTCCTTCTGTTTGCTGAGAAACCAAAGGAGTGTAAAAGAATCTTCGGAAGAACACTACAAAAGAAGCATTTTGGACGCTGCACACACATGCGAATATAGCGACATCTTTGAAAAGGACGAGTAATTAAAAACGCAAATAACTGTGCAGCGGCGGGAAGAGTTTTACACACGATTGCTTTGCTTGATAATAAAGTGAAATTCTGTAAAGCACCAAGTAGCCGTAGCTCAGTTGGTAGAGTGCAGGGATTCCGCCAGGACTTTCAGTTTGTGTTTGGAGGGTGTAAGTGGAGTCATACATTGCTTCTATCCATTTTTGACCGTATAAATGTTAAATTTGGGGTATTCTCGAGAATTTGGGGGTGACACCCCCACAGGGGTTTCTGGCAGAATCACTGGTAGAGCGTTGGATTCACATCCTGGAGGTCCTAGGTTCAATACCAGCAACCGACCATCCTGACAGGTTTTTCCAGAGATATTCTTCAGTCACATCAGGCAAATGCCGGGATGGTACCTTCAACCTAGGCCAACACATACCCGCATCTTTTTTCCTCCCCTGACCCAGATTTAGACTTAGAAACCTGAAAGTCATAAGTT
Organism: Lepisma saccharinum; assembly: GCA_022664845.1. Taxonomy (NCBI): domain Eukaryota; kingdom Metazoa; phylum Arthropoda; class Insecta; order Zygentoma; family Lepismatidae; genus Lepisma; species Lepisma saccharinum. The sequence goes on from JAGDQP010004261.1 coordinate 34,377, forward strand.
CAAGTTCCAACCTTACGGGTGACCATCCTGACTGACATTTTCCAGGGTTTTCCTCTTCACTAAGCGAATGTCTGAATGACACTTAAGTAAAGTCTTGACTTCATAGCTTTCCCATTCTTTCCTTTACCACATCACTTTCCAATGCAAAGATGCTTAAAGTTATACTTCAATTCAACGCGATCTTTTTTTGTAAAAAAAGCAACAATACATCAGATCATTTATTGTAGTGTTTTTCTATCTTGTGCACAAGAACAAAACAGAATGGAGCACCAGATGCAGCGTTTACTAAGAATAGTGCTTTAACATAAAACTTCTTTTAATTTTGCAACGATCCTCCCCCACAACGCAAGAAGACGCTTACCTTAAGGAAATCTAAAGGTTTCTTCCCTTGCAAATTCTCTTGTTTCAAAATAATTATTGTTGCAAATAACAACTGCATACCGCATGCCATGCATCTTATTGAACAAAATCTCCCATATACCAAGAAAGAATAAACAAACAAAGAAAGGAACGACTACATTGATACAATGGAGGGAACAACGGGAGACGATTGGTCGAGCGGAACTACGGCTACGTCACACTTTCCTCTCCACACCACTGGTTTTCACTTGAGATCGCATCGTTTTTGGTGCGATTGTTTTGGTCATCGGTTAATTTACAGGTGCCGCTAGTATTCACATGAAACAATTGAACGCTACACACGTGGCTGCTGCGAAAGATGCACCTGATGTATCCTTCGTCAAAGGAAACAATAAGGGTCACAAGGAAAGGAGACGAGCTTAAATGGACTTTGCTTAAGATGGCTGAACTTCCGGTTGGAAAGGAAATAGGAAACAAAGGATGCAGTTAGGATGCACTCTAAAGCCTCTGCGCCTGCACCCACGGAACACGCATGCAAAATTTGGTTCTAATCAATTCACTCATGTAGATTTAAATTGTGTTCAAACAAACATTCATTATTTATTCACACTAACCTTTAATTTCATATTATGGTATCACCTCCTAAAAGTGTCGAGATTGAATAAGCCTGCAATTATGAATAGATTTTTATTTTAGATTAATGTTTTTATATAATCGGCTACATGAGAGGGTGTAAACTGTTAAGATATCAAGTAGAACATTTACATATACTGTACATGTTAGGAATAGTAAAGGACTTAAATGAGATTCCTATGTAAATGTACTATGCCTACGAGATCCGTATATTGTTACAGAATATTCCGTACTACGACTTAAATAACTAGGACTGCTTCTGTATCCAGTAAGTTAATGGAATATTAATACTTTTCTAGCTAAAATACTGTTTATACTTTCAGGTGGCTATGGTAGAAGTGCAATTAGATGATGATAGAGACCACGTTCCTGAATCACTGATCATCTCATTCACTGTATGCACCACACTTTTAGTTGCGGTTCATATGCTCGCATTGATGATAAGTACATGCATATTACCAAACATGGATGCCATATGTAGTTTGCATTCGGTAAATTTAGTACATGAATCTCCACACGAAAAACTTCACTGGTATATCGAAACAGCCTGGGTTTTCTCTACGCTTCTAGGACTATTTTTGTTTCTTTGTGAGATCGCCATTTTATGTAAAGTGAAGTTTTACCATTACGAACATGCTTCGTGGGTCGCTGTTGGTGTGATCATTCCAGTGCTTATTGTGTTTGTGGTATTTGCTGCGCATTTCTACCGAACTCTTGCAGCGCATCGTTACGAAGTGGCTGAGAATGTGATACGTGAATTGGAGGAACTCGACGAGCAAATTAAGAGAACGGATTTGGAAGTTTGGGTTGAAGAGAGGAATGTGTATAGTGGAATTAAAGTGGTGTGAAGATTTTTTTACAATGCTGTGTTGTATTTAAGTTATTGATAACCATTCAGAAATTTTGTAGAATTCACATAAAGGATATTTTCTACTTTCTACCCGTCAATATTTTAGTCGAGAAGGTTCGGTTAGGTAATGTTAGATTAGTTTCTTTATATAAACCCTTAATAAACACACAACTTTACCTAAGCTAATCCCTTCTCGAGGAAAAATAGACGTACGTCTAGACGCAGTAACACAAGGAGCGAGTAAACTTGTTACGGCGTATGAAATGGAAAGCAATGTTTGGTGTTTGCATCGTGTACAAAGAAAAATCTAACCTGGCTTAGATAAACTTTCTGTGAATTGTACGTGAATGCATCACATAAAATGAAAAAAAAATCTAACCCATTCATTTTCTATGAATGTTGTATGTTTGCGTCGCGTATAATGAAAAAAAAACTAACTTGATTTTACGTACTAAACTTTCCCCCATGAATTATGCAAAATATTAAAAATTCAAAGGGAAGAAATTACTCATATGTACTGAAAAAGGTACTGTTCTTATGAACAAAAGAAAAGAAAAACTTGACCTGGGTGGGAATCGAATTCCGGCAATCGATCCGCTGCTGTATTGCCTACACTAGTCGGCAACTTTCAAAACTGTCTTTATAAGTACTCCCAATTGAACGTTGCGCAGCACGCCATATTTGGGGTAAAAAAGCGTAAAGTGCTCATTAGCGCGGAACAGTGTTGTCAGGTGGAGGGAAATTTCCCGGAAAACGGAAAAACATCTGAGCAACAAGAAAGGCAAAAGAGAAATTAAATTTGAAATCGAGAAATTTAGTTGAATCTTTTTGCATTTTTGTGTTAATTTCAAGCAATTTTTAAAGTAAACTTAGCATCCGGGAATTTTTTTACAAAAATCGGGAATTTTGCAGTAGTTTGAGGGAAATATTGTGACTGGAACCTGACAACACTGAAGCGGAAGCTAATTGAAACGTTAATGAAGAGGAGAACGTTGATGAAATGAAAATGAATGATGTAGATGTATTTTCATTGATTGAATTGAAACAATAACCCAATAATTTAAAATCCACGTCTAAATATAGACATTTGATTTAAATAATCCAATTCAGCCTGTCAGCCACAAGATAGTACAAGGCGTTTCTTACCTGAAGTGTAACAGAATTGAATTGAACTTATTTATGGCTTTTAGACATCACAGACTCAAGCCAGGATAGAATGGGAGAGAGGATGCTGGAAGGTACTCGGCCAGGACCTAGTTTGTAGATACCATCACAGCATTTTCCCTGTTGTGACTGAGGGAATGGCCTGGAAAACAATTGCAACAGAAGACAGCAATTCTAGATCCATTTCATTTTCATAAAGACACTTTTCTGATGATGGTTTTACTTTAGACCAGTGCTTGAAGTGGGGGGAGGGGGGAGGATACGCCGTACCCTTACGTTCTTCATTTTGGATAATTAGATTTGGTGTACCCCTACCTTTTTTTTATTAATGAAAACTCATTGCCTTTACTTTCAATAGGCAATCGCTGCCACTAAGTACAAGCGTACCCTTACTTTTCTAGCCCATTTCTTCAAACGTTTCCTTACCTTTCCTAACCCACTTCGAGCACTGCTTTGAACCATGATTATATTGCATTTCCATAGAATTTAACAAAATATACCACAACTTTGTTGTATGTAAGGCAGGGTTTCAATTTAAATAAACGGTTATATTGATCCCATATATTCAGTGCTGGTGCAGCGAAAAAAAAAAAACGAAAAAAAAACACACAACAATGGAGGCTTGATAATGGCCACAGATGATGTAGTCAAAGTTTGCTGGGAAATACAAAAGTGTATTACAACTTAATTTGAACTTTATTTGTGGCCTTTATGCATCTAGGGCTCCGGCCGGGATAGAAGAAGGGAAAGGATGCGGGAAGGTATCGGCCAGGTTTTAAGTTGAATGTACCATCCCGGCATTTTGCTTGGTGTGACTGAGGAAAAATCCTGGAAAAACCTGTCAGGATGGTGAGCAACTGGGGTTGAATCCACGATCTCCCAACTGCTAAGTCAAAAGTGTATTAGACGTTTAACATTATTACTAAACCGCCGTAGCTCAGTGGTAGAATGTTGGCGCAGCATTCGGGAGGCGATTCCAGCCCTAAGACTTCAGTACAGAAACTTCCTGCCCTTGGGAAGCAGACGATTTCTTTCCCCAAATATGGCGGAGGCGCAACGTTCAATTTGGGAGTGCTGCAGTGCTGCCAATGCTCGATCTAGTGGTAATATTTTTAATCTATGGTTTTATCGTTGATCACATACTTGAGCGCATGGCTAACAGATGGCAGTGCAGTGAAGGTCACGCTATACTTATGGATGTTATTGCGCTGAGAACAATCTCAAAGTAGTGGTGAAGTAGATAACGAGAAATATCTAACTGAGCTACTGCTGCTCAAGAAGAGACAGGATATAGTAGGTGTCTCCAACCATTTTTGTCAGCGGGCCAAATTGGCTAAGCAGGAAGATACCAAATTTGCTGCATTATAAAGGATCAACTCGAAATCTCCAAAACGAAGCGGAGTTTCATCCATGTTAAAAGAAACTTTTTCCCCTTGTTTCGATGTCAGGAATCACCTCCCGAATGTAATGTACTTAGCTCTGAATCACCCTGTATATGCTCTATTCTTAAGCGTGATATCCTATAAGGAAACCTTGAGCGTGGGACCTCACCTGGAATGACATTTTAAACGCATCGAGACCCAAGCTTATTGGATCGTTAAATGCATTGTTAGTGCACTTTGGTGTATACGGAACCACCACACTACATTAGTGCTCCATTGATAAGCGAGATATAAGGAAAATACTTTGCGTGGGCGAACGTGACACTCCAAAGAGGACTTTTAGACGCATCCGGATGAAAACATAAGTTCAACCACTCCCCAGAAAGAACTAGTCTCAACATTCGTATTACTCATACGTATACTGAAATACGTATATAATAGCACATTCTATAAATAGTGTTCATGTTATTTTGAGGTTAACTAAGGAAGTACGACATATTGTTAAGTAACATTACTGTTATTTTATGTTTTAGTACATTGGAGTCAATATGTATTATTTATAATTTTCACGAGCCCCCGAATGAAATCCTCTGGAAGAAACACTGGTTCGAATCCATTTTGTTTCAACGCATGTTTAATCATGTCAGGTCAATAATCACCGAATTTCAGCATGGCTTTGTTAAGGGAAGGTCTACTGTTACAAATCTCACCTTAATAACAGATTTCATTGCTCGCACACTTGACAGAGGAGGTCAAGTTGATGTCATGTATACAGGTTTTTCCAAGGCCTTTGATAAGAGATTGTATTTAAAAAGTTAGGTTGTATCATGGGATTGTATTTAAAAAGTTAGGTGAGTTAAACTTCACTTCGCAACTAGTCATACTTAGGAAACAGAAGCCAAGTGATTATCTATAAGGAGTACAAATCTACTGAATATACTTAATTATCAGGAGTGCCATAGGGTTCATATCAAGGTTCTGTGCTATGTATTTTATTTGTAAATGATCTATCGGATTATATTAAGAACTGCAATAAACTGCTCTTCGCGGATGATCTTAAACTTTACATTTCTATTGACTCGCTTGAGGAGTGTGAACTTCTTCAAAATGACATCAATAATACATACTGAGTGGTGTAAGAACAATTTGAAATAAATGCTAAGAAAATGTTCAGTTGTGACTTTCACAAGACGGAAGAACCCGATCCATTTTTCGTACTTAATTGATGGAGCCATATTCTCCTAACCTTGGAAACTATAAAGGGCCTGGGTGTCCTGTTAGACTCCAAGCTAACGTTTAATTATCACATTGGCAATATAGTAAATAGTGCATGTAGGAACTTAAGCTTTATTGTTTGTAGCGAATTCAAGCGATCAAAATTCCTTCAAACATTGGTTTATTCGTATGTTCGTTTGAAGTTGGAGTACGCAATTTTAGTATAGAGTCCTCTCACCAAAGTCAATCACTATAAGAATGAAAGGGTTCAAACAAGATTCTTGAGGTATTTAACACTTAAAGAAATTGAAGTTTATCCCCAGAGGGACAATACCTGCATACTAAACTGAAGTGCCTCCTTTATGAAACACTCATACGAGTCCAACCAGACAGCATCCACTTAACTATCAAGGGGTTGGATTACTCAAGAATGAAGTATCACGAAAAGACCTCCAGAATAGGATGAAAAGTACTTAACACGAAAACAACACGTGTTACACGTGAAAGGACAAGCTGCAGTCAGAAAATTAGCTAAACAAAATATTAAGCAGATCGTAGATTAATCTATGCCTTTAAGGAACCGCACACTAAACACACTTGCCATTCAACGTGAGCAAAACTGGACTCAAAATAGTAAAAAGGAAAAACCTCTGCCATGTCCGGTCTATCTTACTTTCATAGAACATTTCTCTTGATAGGGCTATTATAACGCTAGACACACTTGCAAGCTAACCTTGGTTTCCTCTCTACTTCTTATTTTAAACATTTCATACGCAACTACGCAGAATAATGAGAAACTCTATAAACAAGCTTATCGAAACTTCATCATTATTATTATTTATTATATTTTATTGATAAGAATGGTCAGTAAATGTTAGGGAATATGTTAACTTAGGTAGAACTTAAATTGAATTTAGGAATATTTATGGATCGTCGTCTTTTGTTGAAAATAGACATCAAACCTTTTATGTTATGTGTCCTTATGCGAATCCAAACAAGTTTAGCATGAAAGTTAAAATAAAACTATACAGGTTAGCCATTCATTCGGTTACGTATCCATTGCTACGCCCTCTAATGCACACCTCTGCGGCCGAACCTGGACGGAATGGATACGTTTCTCACTCAGATGAGCGCTATAATAATATTTCAAGTCTTTCGTATGCGTGGCGCTGTCATAGCATTCTTTTAAGATGGCTGCTGCACTTAATATTCGTCAGAAGCAACGTGCGGTTACAGAGTTTCTGTGTTGTCAGAAAGAATCAGTTGGAACCATTCAGAAGAGATGAAAAAGGTGCATAGCAATGACGCTGTCGACCGCAGTACAGTAGCCGGTGGACAAGGTGAAAGTGGGCATATCTTCCATTCAGTGGCAGGCACACAGCACAATCTCCTGACAATGTGCAGAGTGCAGGGCGTTTACAACATGCTTTTGGCTGACAGGCGCGTAACAGTGAAAGAATTGTCAGTCCAATAGGAGAAGCAAGTGTATGCAGAATATTGAAAAAGTTAGGGTTGAAAAAGGTTTGTGCCAGGTGGGTGTTGTGAATGCTGCTAAACAATGGGTCAAACTGTTAGATTATTGGGTTGTGCTACTTATTAATTAATTATCGGCGTTGCTACTACGTTATTCGGACAATTAGTCTTTTAATTCTTTTAGAAACTTGCGTTTAATTGCTTGATCTTGCTCACAATAGAATTCTATGGAGAACGTTTGTTACTGCGGCGATGAACTTGCGAGTTCCATGAGCTATAAAGTCAGTAAGCAAGCAACTTGCGTTTCCCCCACTACCTTATAAAATCCAGGGAAGCAATCTTTCCTTCTATCTGAAACACAGACAAACACACGATCAGCTGGAATTGTCAAACAAAATAGTCAACATAATACTAGTGAAATTCAGCACTCGAACTTGACCAAATCAGAACAACAAAATTGAAGAATAATGCATCTTACTCTCTACTCTCTCCCAATAAAAAGAAAACACACATACAGAATAATAATTATAATAATTAAAAAATATCTATCAGGAGTAGGTCTTAATACACTGTTGTATCAGTTTCGGATGGAGCAATGTAGAAATACATCCTGCATCCGCTTCGGATACAAACTTTTAAGGATGGGTTGACCTCGGAATCATCAAACAGACTTCCCGGTACGGTCTCCAGGGCTTTGGGAATTCTGTCTGAGGCTAGTTATTGGTAATATGGATGAGAGGATATTTCCACGTTCGTGAAATTTCGTTGGTTCAAGCACCTACGCGGTATGGAACACGCCGTGCTACGGATAATTGCGCTACAAGGCTAAAAGAAAATTCTCTGTCTAAAGCATAGCAGAATAGATCATCTATTGGAGACTCTCAATTGCTCTCTAAAGCTCAAAAGAATGATGCTCTACATTTCCTATCCGGAGAGAATATCAAACTCCTTACAGGAAAGAGGAGAATCAGTGCAACCAAAGAAATGGAAAAGATAATTGGGGAAAACAATGAATTAACTTTATAGAAAACATAACGAAAGAAATTGGTACAATGAATTCAACAATGACGTGGGATGTTATACCCAGACGGAACAAAAACGCGAATGAATGAACATGTTCCAGTGAATAAACATGTAATTAGCAGTGAATGAACACTACACTGGTACTCATTTCTATTGTCCAAATTCAACAGGCTATCGAGAGTTTATAAGACTGTTAACTACTTTTTGTTCAAAACTAAAACATGAGAACTAATCCCCCCACCAAAAAAAAGATTATAACGTAACGAATGTCCTGGGATTCGATCCTTAGTCGTGATATCCATCTAGAGACAGGAATTGGTTGTTGAAGGATCGAACTAGTTAGAGTCTTTCGCAGTGGGCGTCAACACGAAACATATTACGCCACGGACTATCAGATTGTGTTGTTAACAAAGCAGCGAGTCTCCTATGACAAAGGTTTCCTTGCTCAAGTCTAGACTAAGTTATAGTCGCGTTGTGCCTTATGTTTCCTATTTCCCATTCATGTTGAAATGGATAATACTAGGTCAATATTAAGAGAAGTGTTATCGTTTAAGCATTTTTCTGTGCTTCGAGGCTATATGAATCATGTTGCCAATTTAATTCCCGGCCGGGCCAGTCCGCTCCTGCAAGTGTTGTACCAGTATTTTTTTAATTTATATTAATATTGATAATACTTGTACATTGTAGTAATTGTGCACTGAATTTGATACCGCAAAGACGTAGTTTATAATTTTATGATGAACTTTAACAATAATGCCATTTGTAAGTACTTGCAAAGATTGAAGTAAAGAGCATTAAAATCTATCATCTTTTTAGTTGAAAGAGTTAGTTAGTTCTAGTCTGTTACAGAATCAACAGATGGAAAGTAGTTATACTTTGGACTACTGACTGAGCTCCAATACTTTCTTGTATTTCAATATCACAAAGGTAAAGTACTGCTTGATTTTAAACAGCAATATTATTCTAGAGTTAGAATGACGGTCGTGATTGTATTCTAACAATCGAATATGGAATGTATTTCTTTATTATTCACCTGTGTAAAGTGCTCTTATCTAAGGAATTATTTAAAAACAAAACTAATAAAAAAATCCACTGGGTTTTAGTGTTTTTTTTTTCACGTGGGCCCAACCCGATAAAACCCACTGTTCTTTTTCGGACTGGGCCCACCTTGGCAAACACTGGCTGCCGACCATCAAGACTGGTTTTTTTTAATCAGTTTTACCAGGCAACTGCCGGGATGGTACATTAAGGCCCATCTTCTACCTACTGCATACCGGCTGATTCATAAATACAAAAGGCTACAAGTAAATTCAAATTGAATCATTAACACTAGAACGCCCACAAGGTGTAATTTTGACGCTTAGAGTCTTAAAAACATAAATAAAATATTTACTTCTTAAGTTAGAGGTTTGAAACTTCTTGACTTTTTTCAAAATAAAATTATGAACATGCTTTAGAGCAATTGCCGAATTAGTTTAATTATGTAGGACTGTATGATAAGGTTTACCTAAAATGCCCGAAGGTGTCAAATTGACACCTGAACTTAAATTAAGGGATGTTCTGTTTTTGTGTATTCTGATATCAAGTTTCGTGTTGAGATGTAGTTTATACTACAACAACTGTTCAAGGTGTGTCTGCGTTAGTTATTATAGACTTTTGTGCTATCATGTGCTCAGAGTTCTCTATAAGCGCTTCAGTCTCGTTGTCGTGTCAACTGGACATTTTTTTTTGAGACTACAAGGGCGATTCTTATTGAAGAAACTTTGTTCCAAGACAATGTCGCATCGAAAGACACTTTCTCCAGACAAAATACTTGCGATTATGCACGATGTTCCCTCTGAAGAATCGGATAGTGGTGACCTACCTGAACATATAGATGATTCAGACGAGGGTGAGTTGGAATTCCCAAATCGATGCAGTGATGATTACGTTCCGAGTGATGATAATTCTCACTCAAGTGAAAATGGGGATAGTGATGGGAGTCATGCCAATCAGTCAGCTACTGTTACCAATGTGGGTAGTAAAAGGAAAGGGGCTGTGCTATGTGTCGGCAGGGCAACGAAACGTCCTCGTACAGACAACAGTCTACCTGATACATTTATCGGTCGTGACGGTACCCAGTGGAAGGCGATGACAATAGGATCCAATAATCCTGGAAGGCGATCAGCTCAAAACGTGCTTAGAGAAGTATCTGGACCAACGAGTTACGCTAAGGGGAACATCGTGGAAGGCATTGCGGCCAGTGCTTGGTTTCTCTTTCTGAACAAACCTATTTTGGATCACATTGAGCACTGCACTGAAGCTGAGGCAAATCGAGTCTTGAAAACTGATGATTGGTCCATGACAAGAGATGAAATTCTTGCAATTATTTCCATCCTTTATGCTCTTGGAGTAAGTGGATGCAAAGGTTTCAACATACATTGTCTTTGGGAAGAAAAGTGGGGCTTAAATTTTGCAAAATACACAATGTCGAGAAATCGCTTCTGTGACATAATGCGGTTCCTTAGATTCGACTTGAAAGAGACGCGGTCTAACCATCTCAAAAGTGATAGCTATGGTCTTTTCTCTCGGGTGTGGAACCGATTCATAGATAATTGCGTTGCGTGTTGCAAACCAGGAGAAAATCTTTCAATCGATGAACATTTATTTCCCAGCAAAGCTAGATGTCCTTTCACCCAGTTCATGTCATCGAAACCAGACAAATATGGCCAGAAATTTTGGATGCTTGTGGATGTGAAGTCGAAATATATGGTAAACGCATCTCCATACTTGGAGAAGGGTGAGCAGTGACCACAAAACCAACGGCTCTCGGATTATGTTGATACGAAACTAGTAGAGCATATCTCCAATACTGGACGTATTAATGGTCACGAAGGAATAACTCTTACGGTTTGCCAGTGCAAGGAAAGAAAGAACGTTCTGCTTCTGTCCTCGCTTCATTCTGGTGGCGTCTAAATTAGCAGCAATAACAAGAAAACTCCTGAAAGTGTTTCCTTCTACAACACTACAAAGTACAGTGTTGATATTATTGACCAAATGGCCAGAAAGTATTCAGTGAAGGCAGGGTCTCGATGTTGGCCTGTTCACATCTTCTACAATGTTCTCGACTTTTCAGCAATCAATGCCTGGATTGTCTACAGGAAGACATAAGGAAAGAATATATCCCGAAGGAAGTTCATTCAGTCTTTGGCCGAAGAATTGGGACAAGCCTATGCGGAGACGAGGAAGCATGGAGCCCGACTCATCTCCAGAATGAAGCAGCTGTCGTAGCATATCCGGTACCAGAAGATACTGGGAAGCGGATGAAATGTCAAGTCAAGAAATGTAACGGAAATCTTACGACCAAAAGATGCTCTACCTGCTTGTAAATGTTGTGTGGAAAATGTACAAATCTGGTTCGCTATACTTGCATCAATTGCAACTGAAATTGAGTAGTTGTTGAAGAAATGTACGTGTCTAGTGTCCTTTACATTTACATTCCTGGTGTAAAAAAGTGTATTAAAAGATATGCAAAAATAATTTGTTTAGTAACAGATATTACTATCAAAACCGAAAGAAATATGAAAAAGTGTTTAAGTGATTTTAGTGTGTGGTGTCTTTCAACATTCTGCGATTTAAAACATGTATCATAACATTCATATTGAATAATAATTTTTGTTTCCAAATATATTTGTTAAGAGAGTGTATTCTAATATAAACACATCTTAAATCTAGTTTTCTTATACAAAAATCAAGCGGTGTCAAAATGACACCTTGTGGGCGGACTAGGGGGTCAGAGATATTAGGCATGCTAGTGTTAAGCACATGCTGGGATGGTACCTTAATGTAAGACCAATGTCGCTTCCTCATCAATTTCCTTTCCTATTGTTTATCCCTGCCGTTGTTGTTAAACTCATGTAGGTCTAGTTAGAAATAAAGAAAACATCTTAAAAATGATAAAACTTAGTTGTTCATTGATTGATTCTTCTTTCCTAGTAAATGAACATCAGTACAGCATGCTATACATTTACTAATCTGTGAACCAAATAATACATATTACGAATTATTGTTAGTTTCTTATACGGTATAAAATAGATTTTAGATGCAGGCCTATTGGGATTGAAATCAAATATACAATAAATATATAACAAAACAAAACAAAATAATCAAACAAATTTGTTCATTCATTGGGTAGATTGGGTAGTATAATGGTCCTTCGGACATCCATTCATTTTTCTGAATGTTTAATCCTTTCAAAAAAAATCGCAGTATTTTTATTTTGTTTTCATTATTCATTTAGAATGAAAAGATTGAAGTAACTAGATTTGGGCAAAATATCTTTGTACATTATGAGAGATATAAATTGAGGGAGTTAAAACATTTATTTCTTTTCGATCGTCTTTTGTTCACTGGTTTTGGTCAAGGAGAGAAGCGGAGTGGTGTGACACTTTTGTGTGGTTCATTGAAGAAAGCGTAACTGGATTGCATGCAGGGACTTCGGAGCGTGAAGACCTGTGTGGAGCAGCTTACAACTTACGAGTTTTTCGAGTTGCAGTGGTGTTTAGTGTGGTGAAAAGAACCCAGTTGTTTATTCGCTTTTCAGTTACAGCATATACCAGTGAACATTTCAAAAAACTTTGACTTTATTAAGTTTTCGGTTGATCAGTTTTGGTAGCCACGTGGCAAAAAGTTTGTGACCATACAACAACATTCCCACCTACCAATTGATACTCTTAATATAATAATATGACCACACAAATCAAATACTATCGTCGAAATACGCTTCAAATAGATTGTAGAGATATACCTCATAGACCCGATACGCTTGAGGCGCATCAAAACATAGCAACACAGCTAAAATTAGCCCCAGTTGATGTGGTTCAAATTGAAGTTAGCACTTATTATCACATGATCTATGTGCAAGTCCAATCGGAAGCCGTGTTACAACGCACTTTACAACACACTGGAGCCACAGTGGATTTTGTGTTTCAAAACCATATCTACCACTTACCCGTCTCGCAAGTGGTAGAAGATATTTCCGTACTCCATGTAGCCTTACTCCCCCATGATTTACCCCACCAGGAAGTAGCTACCCACTTCAACAAATTTGGGTGATAAAAGTAGAATATAGAAAAAATCACCCCAAAAGCATTTATTGTAATATCCCCAATGGTCAACGGGTGATATACATTAGGCGTAATCAAGTGCGGCTTCCCATGTATGACCTTTTAGGAGCCTATCGCTTTCAAATTTTTGCAAATGAAGACCTAATACAGTGTCGGCAGTGTGGCAGTAACCAACACAAAACTTGTGATAAAGCATCTGGACAACGTACTAAAATAGTGCTCCCTGCGAGTATCGATAAAGAGGCACCGGTCCCATTAAAGTTTACTCCATTAGATTTTCCACCAGTGCAACGCAGTTATACAACTCCGCTAGTTACTACAGAGACTCCAACACACCCTATCAGCACCGCGGAAGTTGCGCCTGCGCAACTTAATGGTGAATCTTCGCACCGGGACATGCAGCATGGCAGCCAAGAAGAGGAAGAGAAGACAGAGTGTAACAATGAACTTATCCCAGCACCAACCAGTGAACACAGTGCGCACGACACGATCACACATGAACCAGTAGGTGAGGAAAGTCAACTTACCACTGACGAGGACTTGCTTGTAATGTCTGTGACAGACGTCCATAGTGATTCGAGTGTACTTATCATAAATACAGAAGACCATCCCGAAACGCTGACCACAGACCCAGGTAAAAGTCCCGAAAAGGTAAGTCAGACGGCCCCCTCGTTGGGAGCCTCACTTAAACAAGATGAAGCAAACATTAAGTTCACAGGGGCCATTAAACGGTCTAGCAGTGACAACAAAATCAGTACATCGCACAGGAAAAAGACAAGTAGTCACACAAGCCAAAAAGACAAACTTCACAAAAAAAAAACGACCCGAAACATTCTAAGTTTTAACAATCAGCGCACGACATCACTGCATAGTAGTTGAATCTAAGGTTGTGTGCGTAAACGTCATCAATGAGTGTATACCTGTTTTATGTTCAGTTATTTCTGTTCAGTTATAGTTTGGGAATGAGCCAAACCTATGGTATTGGCACCCTCAATACAGTTGCCTCCACTTCTTTCGCAAAATGGAGCTACGTGGATGCTCAAATGCGCAGCTTAAGTATAGATCTTTTAATTCCTACAGAAACAGTACCAGGGCCACAAGTTGGCAATACTAACATATTACAAAATAACTGTACTCCGACCGAAGCCCGAGGTGTCGGTCTATATTATCGTGCCGATCTTAATATTCAAAATACCATGTTCCACCCTAGTGGACGCATAATTAGAGGTAAACTAGGTTACATACATATAATAGGGGTCTATGCCCGTAGTGGTGATAACTATCAAAAACAACGCCCTGTTTTTCTTTGTCAGCTAGCTCAAATTATTCAACAAATCAAAAGTGAACCTTTCTTAATAATAGGTGACTTCAATATGTATCCGGCAAAGATTGACTCCACCTCGAACTCATCCCCGAGTAAACCCTTTGCTGACTTCATTAAAACATATCAGTTAGTCGACCTGTGGAGACACCTGCGAGTGTTGGAGGCAGGACACACCTTCCACCATTCAAAAGGTTCCAGTCGCCTGGATTTATGCTTAGTTAACTCTGTAATGTTGCCATATGTTCAACGAATTGATCGTTATAAACTAGCTTGGTCCGATCATAGTCTTTTAGCAGTGTTTTGTATGTTACCTGCTCAGAAATTTCTCAAAGCTGCATATATATGGCGCTTTAATAATACCTATATTAATGATAGTGATTACGTCCTTGAGATAACTAACATTTTACAAGCCGCTTTCAATCAACACCAAACGAAGAGTAGTCTACAGGAACGAAGTAGTTGGTGGCTCAAAATAAAAAAGAGGTGCTGTTTTTATACTAAAGAATTTGCTAGATGGCAAGCGGCCAATCGTCGTACGCAGCTTTTGTATTATCATCGTCTGTTAGAGACAGCCCTAAATCAACATACCAACTTTCATAATGCTCTACCTGACATTCACAAGTATCAAGCCATTCTGTGGAAACTTTATAACTGTTAAGTGAAAATTGAACTGTAAGAACGTAATACTTTTGCAGCATACTTAAGTACACTGTTTTAAACAAAAAGCTAAGGTTAGCGCTGTGTGGCTATTTTGTGATTTTCATTGCTTTTACTTTCCTTTAGTTTTTTTTTCTTAGACATAGTCGTTACGGGTTGCCTTATGTGTGGGCATATCATTCGTCACTGAACCAGCATCTCTGAAGGTTTTAGATGCTACAAGATATAATTCGACAAGGAATATTGCATCTGGGTTATGTATATTATGTCTTTATGATTATTATATATTTGTAACTTGATGAACCGATCAGCAGCAGTTGTTGACATTGTCACAAAGTTTACCAGTCATTGTTAGCTATTGATATTTGGATATGATCTGTAAACAAACATCCTCTATTGTTTGGTGGTTAATGGTAAATAAAGATGGATGCATTTTAGATACTACACCGGTCACTTATATCTGTTTTGTGCATTGGTTATTATAGAATACATGACTGCGGGCTTGAATAGTAGATGTCCTTAGTCAGCATTTATAAGCGAACCCACTATAGTAAAACGGAACCTACTCTTGCTATACTATTAGTTGTATTTATGCATAGAAAGAGTAATTTAACAATAACCAAAGTGCGCACAGGTTTGCACATGCCACTCATTTTAAAAAATTAGGCTTTGATGAACCTCCCAACCTCCAGATCTATTTGCAACATCAAAAACAGCAAAATCGTGCCGTGATCAAAACATTTCGCAACCAACAAGGTGAAATCTTTCAAGGCCAGGCAGTTGCGCCTGCATTATGGCGTGATTACGCAGACGAATTTAATAATACTAACAATCCGGTCGATACGTACCATCTGGTAGAGCAGTTAGATCCTTTCATACCTAAACTCCCAATACAGGACCACGAGTTACTAACTACACCCTTTACTGATCAGGAAATCAAAACCACTTTACACAGCTTAAACAACAAAGCGGCTTCAGGCCCTGAAGGCCTGACAGTTGTATGGTATATCAAGTTTCAAGAGTACATTGTTCCTATGCTGAAAAACGTATTCAATCAAATATGGCACGGAGGTAAATTTAATGAGGAGTTTTGGCAAACCTATGCTATACTGCTAAAAAACCAAGAAAATTTGTACAAGATCCTACTGCAAAGGACTTTCGCCTCATTTCTTTACTAAATGTAGATCAGAAAATATTGTTAAAAATGTTATACCAGCGTATTAGTACAGTAAGCAAATCTCTTCTTAATCCTAACCAAAGCGGACTAGCAGGTACTGTCCCAATATATGAACTCTTAAGTAACATCAAAGAATTTATCCGCGTTCAAGGGAAAATCCAACTAGACAACGTCGCTTTACTCAGCTTGGACTGTACTGCTGCTTTTGATAATATCCACCATAATTACCTTTTTGCAGTGTTAGATCGTATGGGGTTTCCTAATGCCATTATACAAATATATAGGATGATATTAACCGCCAGATCGATGAAAACATTAGCAAATGGAGGGTTGTCCCCTAGTATTCACATTAATAAGGGCCTGAGTCAAGGCGCTCCTGACTCTGGTTTATTGTTCAGCCTTGTACTCACTCCCATTCTAAATTACATTACGGCTCAGTTAGAGGGATGGTCCTTTCGGGATACCACTTTCCACCTCTACTCCTATTTAGACGATATCAGTGTTGTTGTCCGATCTGCCACTGAGGTTCAAAATATCTATGATTTTTTTCAACAACTACAAAATACTGCTGGCTTCCGATTTAATACTAGTAAGAGCAAATTACTTGTGTTATCTAAAAATAAATTAGCTGATTTTACTCACATTTTTCCCATAGTACAAAGTGTTTCTATACTAGGTATCATATGGCAAGCAAATCTACGTGCAGTCCAGTTTGACAACACCAAAAAGTTGGTCCAAACATGTATCATCGACACCAAAAAATATGGACAGGTGTTTCATACATTAAAAGCTCGAGCAAGGTTTCTGAATACATATATCTATAGTAAAATTTATTATTATCTACAACTGTTTCCATTACCCAGAGGCATTGAAGCTCAACTTCTCAAATATACTGGTTATTTTTTGTGGACCAACTACACTCTACGTATAGCCCGCCCTAAATTATATTTACCATACTCACATGGCGGTTTAAACCTCAAGGATTTCACTCTGCAAGGTTTGGCGCTTCGTACGCATAGACTAGTCCTTGCGCTCACAGGCAATGAACAGACTGTTGCTTATCAACATTATCAAATTATTATGTTTTTTTCAAATTCTCGAAGCTCCGATGAATTTAGTTCCTTGGTCAGTTATGGCGCCAGAGCTTACAGGTTCTTTTCTTAATATAGCATATAGTGTCATCGGACAATTACACGCTGACGAGTGGACGGTCCAATCATGGTACCGATACCTACTCCAACAAAAATATCCAGCAATTAGTGACCCGTGTACTCCAGTATGGCGTAATATCTGGAACGTCAAACACTATCCTCTAGCGACTAACAAATGGTATGGCATTCTCCATGATATTCTCCCAACCAGAACCAAATTTAAACAAATCACGATGATACCTGACGACCTGTGCCCTGAATGCCAAGCTCCTGACACCTTATTCCATTACCTAACCCGCTGTAATAAGGACGTCGCTATTTTTCTATACACTCAAGGCATCATCAATCAGCTCGTTCACTGCACTTCGCCCAACTACTTCGTCACCGATTTGATCCTCAGACCACACTACCAATTCTACAATAAGACCAAACAAAAATTATTATCATGGCTTATTACAGCTCTTTTACAATACACAGTCGTTATTGACGACCACTGGACTGTTGCAGAATATGGCCACTTCCTAAAATTCGAGTTTGCGCTCTTTAACAAACAAAATAACAATACATTTCACCAATACTCTGATTATTTTTAAACCATGACCATCCCCAACCCTCTCAAAATTTTATTAATAATATGTGAATATGTATGTAGATACCTATACATGTGTATATCCATGTATGTCTGTGTGTGTATGAAGGTATATATATAGATATGCATATATGAATATGTGATTTTATCTTCTGGTATCGTTTCCCTAGATGGCTCCCTAATCCAGTGCCTCATATGAAGGCTCGTCGATTTCTGATATTGTGTACCTTTTATTTTTTTAGTTTTGCGTAGTATTATGTTTTCCTTGTTATATTTTGTGCCTTATTCATATATTTTTTTGTCATGTAATGTTTTGTTGCCAGTTCATATTTTGTAACCGACTTCATACCAGTGCAGACTTTTCGAAAGTCGTATTAAAATGCTTTCTACTTATAATGTTTCATATTAGGTCAAATCTGTTCGTTTTTTTGTTAAGTAATCTTCTAACCGCATTCTAGTCTCACACAATTTTGTTTTAGCGATTGTAAACGAGCAGCATAATTCCGTTGTACTTAGCTCCTGCTATTATGCTTCCGACTGATCATTTAATAATGTATTATTATTATTATTATTAAATTTTTTTTCCCCTAACTTTTGTCTTATGTAGTAATTTATCCATACAGTTCTCTCATACCAGTGTCTCATCTGGAATTGTAATTTTATTGCTTTGTTTAGTATAGCTTTAGATCTTCATTTACTTTTCTTATATAATTTTGGTTGCATGTAACTTTGTTTGTCAGTTCAAAAAATTTTTTGTCACTGTAACCCTACCAGTGTTATCTTTTCATGGAAAATGCCAGTTTGCTCGCCAATTGTTTTGTCTAATAATCTGTATTCTCCGTTAGGAGACCAATTATGTCAGTTGTAAAAATCTTCTAGTAAAATAAACACAGCTATTCAAAAAAAAAAAAAAAAAAACACTTCGTTCCTTTTCGGATAGATTGTGCATTGAACCTGGGAGATAAATAATTCGTTTTCTTGTTTCGTATTTTCTGTTCTTCGTTTTCATACGGCAGAATAGAAATTCTATCTATTTGCAGTTTAACATTGGATTAAAGGAACATAAATAGTTGTTTCGTCAAGGAATTGATTGTGCTTCGCAATATGGCTCTGTAACTGTGTGTTGAGCAGTGACGCCGTTCATGTCTCGTGCCGAGAGTTGCTCGCGGAGGAAATCCACAGTCGAATAAGATAAATGCAACTAAAACTTAATTTTGTTTCAAACGCAAATCGGTGATGCTTGTTAGTTTGTGAATAAAACTGCAAACGTTTATTTAGATTGTGATAAATACGGAAAGGTGAGTTACTTGACTAAATCATTTATCTTAAAAATCGTGGTTTAGTAAGTTTAACTTGGATCTTTAAATTGTGAGTTTCAATCAGTTCGAGGAAAATCTTTAAACAAATAAACTTCGTAATAAATAATACGTCATAATTTTGAGAGAATAGCGGGAAGTAATTAACTCTTTCGGCACGTGTCTTTGAAAGTTAATGGACAGGGTTAATAGTAAAACTGTTAAGTTCTTTAAAGTTCAGCTAATAAAAAAATTGTTCGTGGATAATATTGCTGCATAAATTGGTTGTGCTTGAGATTAGTTCAATCTAGGAGTTATTAATTTGCAGTACTTTTGAGTAGGGTTTTATATATTTAAGGAGATTTGGCAGAATCCTTAACACTCCTAAGTTGCTTTAACCCGATAATCTTTTTGAAGCTAAGGTTCGCGTAAAAATAAGATCAGGAAGGAATTAAACTAACTGATTCAGACAGAGTTTTCTTTAACAAATTTTTCAAGTAATAATAACTTTTCTTAATTTAATAATAAATCATTATAATCCGTGATTTTTGAATTCAGAAAGAAGTGATAGACCAGTTAAAAGTGAATTCATTTGAATAATAATAAAATTCATAATTTTTCGGAAAAAAAAAGTGTTAAGTAGAAAACGTGCGACATTGTCGATAATTTCATTCTGTTATAAAGCGGTTGTGACAGAGTAGAGATAATAGCGATTTTAACAACTGGAGCATTAGGAATTTAATATTTGAAGGGTTTCGGATTGCTATTCGTTTTCCTGTACGTATTGAGTTTGTTGGAATTTATGGTGGCTTGTTGGACATCCGTTCCCTTGAAAATTTTCTGCATTGAATCCAAGGCAGGTACGGAAGTAGAAGAAACTGCAGTTTAAGACTGTATCCTTTTTTCTAAGCGTTGTCCTTATGGATGCTGATTGGTAAGTGTTGAAATATTTCCTTTTTGTAGAGTTTTGAATGTGGAGTGTGTGAGTTCTTGAATTGAGCTTCTAATGTTAATTGTTGTTCGTCATATTCAGTACGGTTTGAATCGTGATTTCCGAGTCGAATCGAGAATTCCTCTCCTATTAGGATTTTGTTTTCGGAATTTAATTTCTCCGGAGGTTTCATATCTCACATAAATATTTAAATAATGCCCATAATGTAAAATTTTAATTATCATTGCTGCGAATGTTCGTTCAATTAATGCTAATAGTGATAATAATTTAACTTGAAGAAACTAATTGCATTTCTATAATTAAAGAAAAACAACAATGATAATTCAGTAAATGTTTGCATTGTTTCCTTTTGAAATAATTATACATGTAAACAGAAGATTTTTGACATTCGAATTCATTTTCGCTATTATTTAAAAGTCAATTGGAATCCAATTCAGTTTGGTATTTGTAATTACACTCAATAAATAATTGAACTTATCCGAGTGTGTTTTTTGTTTTGTTTTTTTATTAGAAGTTACTACTCGAATTTTGTCTTTTGGATTCTTTATTCTTTCTAAATGTGGACGCTGGTTTCCCAGATTAACAAGGGGACTTCTTGCGCTTTATTCCTGGAATTATAATGTTGATTTGGTTTGAAGAACTGAATTATCTTGGATTTCTGGAATAATGAGTAAGGTATGCTTACAGTAGTCTCTGACAATAAATGAACACCAATAAAACATACTGTTCATTTACTGGTTTTCTTCAATTCTATAAAGTTTCCACCTTGAGTTTCACTATTGGTTCTTTATACTCTTTGTTAGAGACTAATTGAATGACGTAGTAAAAATCCTGAAATGCCCCCATGAATGAACGGGCGTTCATTTACTGGTTTAAGGCAACAAACAGTTCCATTACATAAACATAACAATAATAAATACAGCAAATGCTTTACCAAGTTTCAGAGAGCCTTAAAATGTACTTTTAAGTTTCTATTTTGTTAAAATTTATTATTCAATAGAAATTTGAACAAAGCTATAAACCTATTTTAAGTAACATCATAAATTGTTTACCTTAGTAAATTCAAGCAACACTTGGTACAGTTGTTTTTCTGATGGCCTATGTGGACAAACTAGCAGATCCCCCATGAACTAATAATTGAACAGCCACTTGAGAGGATGCTACAACACTGAAGGTCGAAGGGAAGGGAAAACAGCCAACAAAGAACTTGTTTGAAACGAAAATATTTGGAAGTGTTCAATCACTGGAGTATGTTCATGTAATGGTGCAGTCACCCTATTCTCTTTCACGTATTAAAAAAATCTCAGCAATCATTTACTGCTTTAACAATGTTGGTATTCCCAAATTAGAGATAAGGTAAACGCACCAGTAAAGGTAATCCTGGATGTTCCAATAATGTACATACTGTTTAACTCAAAATAATTTAAATAATCATCGCTGATGTTTCGAATATGAGTACTAAACACGATTATATGTTTAATGCTGTTCTTCGATTATCTGAGTGTTTCATGGAATTCCACTGAGTGATCATTCCGAAGGTCCTAGGTTCGAAAACAGCTATCGACCATCCTTACTGAGGTTTAAGTTTTTTTCCCTCAGTCATAACAGGCAAATGCCCCAATGGCACCTTCAACTTAGACCTGTCCGACTCCTTTCCCCTACCCTATTCGACCGGAGCCATAGATTCCTTGTGGCTGAGCCTGCTCATAAAAATGCAACTTCTAACTTGCCATGACTGGTGTCCAATATTAAAACACATCATTTCATTAATGGGTATCCCCATGTCCATCATTGAAAAACTGAGACCAAAAAATTTCCTGGCAAACTTATGATCATGAAGTGTAAAATAATCTTTCCCAAGTTGAAATAAAACAACTAACAGGATTATGATTTCGCCCTCGGAGTTGCGGAGAGTTTAGCGCGCTCATTTTCTGCGCGCGTGTTTATGAGTTCAATTTCCCTTGGGAACTATTGAACGGAGTGGTTCGGAGCCCACTTTACAAGAACTGTAAGTCTTGTCCTTAAAAGCTCACCAGCTTGCTTAGGACGTTAATAACAAGACAATCAATCAAGGATTTTAATTTCAACCTAGTAATGAATAGTGCGTGCCCATAACTGGACAAAAACTGACTTTGCCGTACCAGAAATTGACACCCCCTGCTTTGCATAACAGATCCAAGTTATAATTGGTTTGGTCATTTAAATACTCGGAACCAAGACATTTCGTAATGGATAATAGTACAGAACAACAAAAGTAATCGTTATTATAATTTCATAAATATAAAACGAAAGCTCTCACCTTAATCACTTGCTTAACAGAATGCATGGAAGAGTAGGTGCAACCATGGACATCATGGCAGAAATATCAGATGAAAGCAATGACGAGCGAATAATATTAAGTGACATCAGAACATACTACATTAAATTTTCCCATGTATGTAAAATGATTACTGCCCCTAGGAAAATCGTATTTTACAACTTTTTTCTTCAAGTGTCCATTACTGATACACTGTCCATTACTGGTGCGTTTACCTTAGGTACAAACTTTCTGTTGAGGTATACAAAACATTTAGTTAATGATAAAAAGGAACCGAAGAAACTATACGTACTGTAGATTGGGTTAGCTTTGGCAGCATTGTATCACTGTTCCACTTTGATTACACTGTTTTGCAACTTGCAGGACAATTTTATAGGACTTGAATATATGCCATGCGGCTTGAAAAAAATACTTTGGCTCACATAAAAAAAAAAGAACAGCCTACATTTTTACAGAGTATATACATCGATATTTTTACTTCTCAAAAATATTTTCGTTTTCATGGCAGACAATTAGATAATTTTTAAGTTCTTAAACACTACAAATTCTTAAGCTCATAAACACAATATATTTTATGTACAGTGGATTTCACTTAAATAATAACGCTCATGCCAATTGATGTTAATATTTTTTCTGTTTGTTTCATTGTAATGCGAGACCCGGAGCCAGGTGGTTCACACCAGCCTACTGGATTCTCTCTTTCTTTGTACACAGTCCGACAAGTAAGTAATGAGACTGATTTTATTCTGACAAAACAGAGAATGCAAAATAGAAACCAATATGTGAGTTCGAGAGAGTAATCCTTCATCTACGACCTGGCAACACCGCATGGTCCCGCGTGAAGCACAACGGGAAATATGACGTCAGTACCAGCAGTAAGTGAAAGGCCTTTGTCACGCCAGCGTCATGGAGCAGAGGGCGAATATCAAGTTCTGTTTCAAACTCGGGAAAAGTGGCACAGAAACTGTTGAGTTGATGCGGAGAGTGTATGGTGATACTTGTTTGTCTCGTGCACAGATATTTAGATGGTATGAACGTTTTAAAAGTGGTGTGGAATCGATTGACGATGAACCTCGGCCGGGTCGTCCAATTTCTGTTCGTAACGAGGAACTGATTGAAAAGGTCCGTGAACGTGTGCAAGAAGATCGTTGTGTGACTGTGAGAATGATGGAAGGTGACTTTGGTGTTAACAGGGAGACAATTCGTAAGATCTTAGTCTAAGATTTAGGCAAGAAGAAGGTCGCAGCGCGGTTTGTGCCACACTCATTATCTGATGAACAGAAACAAGCGCGTGTTGATTACGCCCGTGACATCATTGCAACTGCCCGTAGGAAGAAAAATTTCCTTCTGTCCATTGTTGCAGAAGACGAATGTTGGTGTTTTCGTTATGATCCAGCTACTAAACGTCAGAGTGCCGAATGGAAGTCTGCAGATTCTCCAAAAGGAAAGAAACTTCGTCTCCAAAAGTCAAAAGTGAAGACAATGCTCATTTGTTTCTACGACAGTAAGGGTATAATTCATCATGAATTTGTACCAGAAGGTCACACAGTTAATGCTCAGTTTTATTTAGGAGTTTTGGAGCGTTTGTTGAAGAGAATACGTCGTGTTCGGCCTGAATACTCAACCCCAGGTAGCTGGTTCCTTCTCCATGGCAACGCTACAGCTCACCAAGCAGTACTTGTTGCGGAATATTTGGCAACAAAACAAGTGTGTGTGCTGAATCATCCCCCCTACTCACCAGATATGTCCCCCTGTGACTATTTCCTGTTCCCTAAGCTGAAGTTGCCATTGAAAGGATGACTTTTCGACAGGGTTGAAGACATCCAAGCAGCTGTGACAGCGGCATTACGGGCCATACCACAAACTGCAGAAGTCATTCCACTCCTTGTGTGATCGTGCCACTCGTTGTATTGATGCAGGAGGGATGTACTTCGAATAATAAACAGGTATTATTCAATTACTTTTGTTTGTTTCGTCAGAATAAAATCAGTCTCATTACTTAATTGTAGGACTGTGTATATTCAATAAAGGAGTTTCCCCTCTTCCTTTTTGTAGTTCTGTAAAGGTACCAGCGTTCTGCGATTCTGGTTTTGTTCTATCGGTTTGCCGGTATTCTCGGTCAACTTTTCTATTTCGTCTTGTGAGGCTATTTGTGCTTATGTGGTTAGCTACGGAATCATATGTATGTATTAAGTATTCTCAGAGCCTGAGGTTTCAATTTTTCATTAGGTACTATTCTTTTTTCTTTTCTTTCCGGTATTCTGGTTAGTGTGGATCAGCGTTTCTCAAAGTGTGTTCCGCGCAACCCAGGGGCTCCACAAAGAGTTCCTGGGGGTTCCATATAAACCGAACTCGAGGAAGCGAATAAAATTTTCGCAAGTATCTATCTCATCTAAAAGTTGGTTTCAATTTTGGGTCATTCGGAATTTGTTTTTGGAAGTTTCAATGGGCATAATTTAAAAAAAAAAGAATTTTTGAAAAAATCGAAAATGACAAAAGCTCCTTTCCGACATTTCTTTCGAACCGTAACGAAAAAGGTTTCGAAATTCGAAAAAGCTAAAAATCTTCTGCGAGGGCTTTCCCCCTTTTTCGAGTGGGAAATTTCAACTTTTTTTACATTTTTTACAATCCAATATCAAGGAAGCGAATATAAAAACGGAAGTCTATATCTTATCTAGAAGTGAGTTAGAATTTAGATGAGTCACTTAGTATTATCGTCAAAAGATCTAGATTCCTACCTAAGTAGGAAATAATTATTTCCGATTCAGGTTCAAAATAAGATTCCAAACCTCACAAAATATATTTATTTTTTACAGAAGAATATCCATTTATTCCATCAACAATGGTGACCAGCACCAAAGGTTATAATCACTAATTGCAATTATCGTGTTTCCACAACTTTCGTTTCTCAAATCATTTGACAATCGTCCGTGACTGTACATGCGCCTTAACGTCAGTTCTAAAACTATATTAAAAAAACCGCTGTGGAAAGAGATGTTTTAATTATGTTCTCTACAAGCAGGGCAACAATGTACAAATGTATATTTTTTCCTTATACCTTACACATCTGAACACTAACAATGGCTGATTTAATTCTATGTTGTTGTAAACTTGGCAACAATGTACAAATGTTTCTTTTCTTCTTCTTGAGGGAAACAAATATCTGCAGATTCGTAACGTTCAGTTTTAACTGTTCTTTCAATTAAGCTTGAATTTCATTGCATTAAATTCTGAGTTTAATTTCAATCAAGAGGGATCGATGGCTCAAAACAGGGTCATTAAAGGTTTCAGTTAATTGTAACAAACCTTCAACTTCTAATGTGGCTGACGCAAAAAATGCGCCCGATGAAGAGGAAATGAGGACTGAAGATCCTGATGTACAACAGAATCACTCATCGTTCCAAAATGTGGAGAGTCCAACATCCAAAACAACACATGTAAGTAAAAAACGTAAATATGATGAGAGTTATTTAGCCATGGGCTTCATGGATAATCACAACTGCCCTCAATGTGTAATATGTGGTAGAGTTTTACCTAACAGTTCCATGGCCCTGCAAAATTACGGCGTCATTTTGAAACCAATCATCCTGAGTTTCAAAACAAAAATGTTGATTTCTTTGAGAGTTACTAAATTCACAAAAGAGCTTAGCTCAGACGTCATTTAGTATGAATGAAAAGGCAACAGAAGCATATTTCATTGTAAGTTATAGATTAGCACGGGCAGGCGAGGCCCACACTATAGCCGAGAAACTGATAAAACCTTGCGCGCTTGAAATGGTTAACTGCATGATAAATGAAAAATCGGGTAAACAAATCTCTTTAGTGCCACTATCAAATGGCACAGTCGCTCGTCGTATTGAAGATATGGCAGGTTACATAAAGGAAGAGTTGAACCGTCGGCTCAAGTCTTCTCCCTTTGCACTACAAATTGATGAGTCAACCGATGTAGCAGGTCTGGTTGTTCTGCTTGTGCTTGTTCCTTACCATTATGAAGAAACTGTGGAAGAAGATATGCTATTATGTAAACCTCTCCAATCTAATGCATCTGGGCCAGAAATTTTTAGAATTATTAATGAGTATTTAGAAGAAAATCAGATACCATGGGACAACTGCGTTGAAGTTTGCACTGATGGTGCGAAGGCAATGGTAGGAAAAACAGCTGGAACTGTTACACGCATAAAGGAAGTGGCGAAAAATTGCAAAAGTAGTCATTGCATATTGCACAGTCAAGCACTGGCCATAAAGAAAATTCCACTGCCCCTCAAAACCGTTCTTGATGAAACAGTAAAAATCATAAACTAAATGCAAAGCTCTTCAAAATTCGTTGCGACGACATGGGAAGCCTTCATCAATCCCTCCTTCTCGGTACAGAAGTCAGATAGCTTTCTCGCGGAAAAGCTTTAAGCAGGCTCTTCGAACTAAGAGATGAGGTACAATGTACATGTGGATGGAATTATTAAATATGCTGCTTTCTTGCAAAAATACAGAAAAACTTCTCTCTCCCGGCGGACGGTTCATATTCCCCCCGGGCGAAAATATCTGAATTCAACACTGTTTGACAGCGTTACGCATTTGAAGTTCTAAAAACACTTCAAATAATTATAAGAGTTCTTAATTTTAGTATTCTTAAATAAACTACTAATATATTACTCTTTCATATATTAATAGCTACATGGAAGCCCATTGGGGAAGTCCAACCAACAATATTTTCACATTGCGAAGTTAAAATTATTCAATGATCATGAAGACATATCACTCAAAACATGGTACAATATCGATAACATAATCTGAAATCAAATCTATTCAAATACTTCGGCACGTCGTTCATTTTAAACTTGCAACACGAGATCAATTCTACACATTTGTTCCAACTCCGAAGTGCAGAAGGAATTTTGGCATGCAATATCCCACTCTTTTTTCTTTTTAACATGGCAGCAGCGCGCAACCGAACAGAGGGTCTCAAGTGACCATCTGGTCCTCCGTTGCTCCGTACACTTCAATGCTCCGTCGAAGGGGGAATTCGGATAACCATCGACGGTGCATCCGAGGGAGAATAAAGTGCGAATACGGCAGGGGGGTGGGGTGAGTTACGTATGTAACCCATTTTTTTTTTGTAAGTAGGCGTTTTATTGATAGCAAAGACTTCGTACTCTTTACAATGTCTTCTCACTGTAGTATTATGCCTCATTGGGTTAAGTTAATTAGGATAGAAAATTCAGGTTCGGTTATTTTTCTGTACATATGCGCATTTTGAACACTTTATAAGGTAAGGTACATTGTGTTAGGTTAGCATAGGTTACAAAAAGAATATTACATAGTTTTTCTTGCTTATTAATCACTTTTATCCACTTAAAATTACTTCCGGGAGAACGATGTTTCTTCGCGGAATGGTACTGATATCTAGCGTTTTTTGTGAAGAGGTACAGTGCATGTTCTCTATAGATCTGGCAGCTTTGTGCGATTGTGCGGTGTGCGGACAAATGACTGTTGAAGAGCAACCTAAGTGAAAATAAACATACTAGAGTGGAAGCAATGAGTAATATTTTAATCATTAAGTTTTGAATTTATTATTCCTGAAGCTGTGTCATTCTCTGGTGACGCATCGGTAATATGTAACCAGGGATAAAATGTACTGTACAATGAAGCTTAACAAGTAATCAAGTATTCAGTATGCGTTCTGCAGATTTTTACGATAGCGTAAACATTCCATGAATAGTACTATAGAACTGAAATGTTTCGGGATCTCCCTTCATATATGTCTACTTCAGGCAAGGTTAGTTTTGGTTGAAATTGTAAAGCTAAACTTAAAAGACGTTTGGATGTGGTCAGCTCACTTAAGGCACAATACCAATTACTGTCTGACAAGAAATTCACGCACAGAAACATACGAATTAATGCCAAGGGAGCGAAGGCGGATTAGTTACAAAGGTTTGAGGTTATTTTTTAAATGTATAACATGATGTTTTTGTGGATAGCATAGTGACACGCTCACCATGCCAGGGATTCTAGTGGATACACCATGATCGCAAATGAAACGCCCTCTTTCCATAATGAACCTGCATTGCACTAACTTGGGTAAAGTGCAAGTCGTGGCAGGCAAAATATATAAGATTTACAGGCGAAACGTAATGTTTGTAACGTTGTGGAAATGCTGAAACTAAATAAAACGAAATGGGGGGGGGGGGGGTCCGGTGTTGCAGTTCAGGTTATTAAACGATTTTAGTGTTTCGTTCCTGATTCTTCACAAACAGACCAGACTATGGGTGTCGAGCGTTTTGCGGTCTTCGGGTCGCTTCAGTATTTTATTTATTTTTTAAAAGTTACCATGGATATAGCAAACGCCATTTTACACCGTTCTTGTATCAAAGTGATATAACAACCATAACCAATTAAATCATTACAGGGTTCCTACGTTCTGGAAAATCATGGGAATTCAAGGGGTGAGTGGGTCAAAGATTATTTGAAAGTGTCAGGGGAATAAAATAATGTATAAAAATATTATTTACTTTGTATATTGTCGGAAGAAAATGTGTAGTTAATATACTAAGATAAAAAATGCCCGGAGAGAATCTGAGGCGTATTTACTATGCTCCAGCTTGTCATAACCCAAGTTGTTGCATCACGTCCTTTCAGTAGCCTTTCACTATATGGACAGAGGAGGAGTAGGTTTATGGTATATCTTAAGTCAGTCATTTATTGAGTAAAGTCAGGATATTCGGTGATTACAGCGGAATTTTAATTCAAAGTTCCTCAAATATGTACTGGATCACTTTATGGCTTATGGAGCTCGCAAGTTCATCGCCGCAGTAACACGTTCACCATAGATTCTACCCTGAGCAATATCAAGCCAGTTTTAATAAAGAACCGTACTTCTCGAAGATCCCTTGTAATATTATCCTCCCAACGGCCTGATTCCCTCCCGCTTACCAACCACGATGGAATATAATCTTCGTTTCATCCCCATCAGAGCTATATGGCCTGCCCACCTTAGTCGTCGCGATTTCATTAAATTCTTACATCGGGTGAGTCGTGAAGTCTGTGATGTTCTTCATTATGCAGTCTCCTCCATTCCGCAGTCATCTCGTCCCATTTCGGCCCTTATATCTTTCTCAAGTTCTTATTTTCAAACACGTTATTTATGTTCATCTGCTAGGATCGTACTCCAACTTTCGTAACCATAAAGTATTACCGGCAGAATAACCGTTCTGTATATTATCAACTTCCTTGATGTTAATCTCCAGGTTAGGAGTTTCTGGACTGAGTAGAAACATGCGTTACCCGATGTTAACCTACATTTAATTTCTTCCGTGACTTTGTTTTTGCTTGTTACATATGCTTCAAGTATTTAAATTTGTTTACTTTCTCTATGTTCTCATTCTCAATTTTTATGCATGTATTTCCCTCATTCTCAGTGTTTCGGCTTGTTATCATGTATTTTGTTTTTCTTTACATGTAGACCTATCTCATCGCACGCTTTTACTAAGACCTCGATGTTACTTTGTAGTGCATCGTCCTCTATTAAGTCTACATCATCCGCGTACACGAACAGTTATTCAAGCCATTTAATGTTAGTCCCTTTTTTCCTTTAACTTTGCGTTAGAATATGCGATTCAGAAAATAAAAAAAAACAGTAATGGTGAGAGGGCATGACCTTGTTTCAATCCGTTGATAATCTCGAAACTATCTGTCATATCCGTACTCTGCTTATGGGGTCGCTTGTACTAGCTGAACAAGTTTTTTTTTTTTTCAATTCCAAATTGTACCAGGATATTGTATAGTTCTCCCCTTCTGATAGTCATATACTTTCTTAAAATCAATGAATAACTGGTGAACAGTCCCATTGTTTTCCCATTTCTACTCTAGGATTTGTCTGAAGGGGAAAATCTTTAAAATCCACATTGGTGATCACCAATTATTTCATCTATCGGGCGTTCCGGACTGTTGGATGCCGGTCTATCGGACTTCTACTGTATTTACTTCGCTTTTATTACTTAGCCATCGTTGCCTTGCTTGTTTTCATCTTCATGAAGCTTAAGGCATTCTTCAAACCAAGGCTTTTTTTTCTGTTGTTTCTTGTCACCTAAACGCCCCTTCGCTGCGCCCTTCACTTTATCACATCTTACTTACATCAATTTCATTATTAATGTCATCTTTATTACTACTAGATTTTCCCACCTGGATTGGAGGAATAAGTTATCCACGTGCGATTTGTTTTTCAGATTCTTATAAGTCCTCTGGAAAAATTTTACTTTGGCAAATGTTGGGTGGTAACGAAACAGAAGTATGTGACAAGGTATAAACAAAAGATCAATGAACCAAACTCACGAGCATTTTATCTGGGTACTCTTACATTATACAGCAGAAGGTCGTTTGTCCTGAGTGTCGTATGTGCGATAACCCCTGCAATAACGCCATCTGACAAGTGAATAGGGAAGTAGACAGCACGTGCCATAGCTGAGCCATATAGGGCACTTGATTGTGTAAGAGAACGGTCTACTCCACGTTTGGAAGTGTGGCTTGTGTTTGATCATGGCAGTGTCGAAAGACCACATACAGCATGTCACGGTGTATGAATTTCACCAGGGCCATCAAGCCAGCGCAGCGGCACGAAACATCAGTGCCGTATATGGTTAGGGTGCTGTGGATGTGCGAAAGTGCCAGAGGTTTTGATCTGGGGACACCAGCCTCACCGATAAGTCACCAGAAGGGAGACCTGTACAGATGGACAACGATGCCCTGCGAGCAGCGGTGGAAGCAAATCCAATGCAAACTGTTAAAGAACTAGCCAGCTAACTCCATTCATCGTCATCTTCAGGACCTTGGGTATGTGTCGAAACTCGGAAAATGGACACCCCATGCGTTAACGCCTCAACAGAAGTACAGTAACTTGACATCTGCAATTCCATGGTCACCCGTCACAGACGTGAGCCATGGCTGGACAGAATGGTGACAAGGGATGAAAATCCTCTACCGTAACATTACACACAAACGGCAGTGGGTATCTGGGGGGGGGGGGGGGGGAGAAGTGCGCAGGAATTATGCCAAAACAGGATCTCCACCTCTGCAAAGTGATGTTGAGTGTTTGGTGGGATATTCCATTTTGAGCTCTGGTTAATCGCAAGGGTGTGTTCATACACGATGATAACGCGCGCCCACACACGGCAAGAAGGGCTTCTGCTAAGTTCGAGGGAATGTCGCTGGGAGAAACTACACTACCCGGCGTTTTCACTAGATCTTGCATCAACAGACTACTGTCTTTTTCGCAGCATGCAAAACCACCTTTCCGGGAAAACACTGCAAAATTTGGATGACGTGAGACCCAGTTCTTTGCCTGTAAAGCCAGTGACTTCTTTCAGCGGGTGATTCAACAACTGGTTGACAGGTGGTCACGGTGCAAATATTAAACATTACTTATGGGATAAGCGGATGTCTTATACAGAAATTTAAACTCATTCAGTTTTCTTTGTGCTTGTATGTTTTGCAAATTAATAAATTTGAAAAGTCTTTGTTAATTTATGTCGCCTCTGTTGTACAACACGGATAAAGAATTTTTGGACTTCGTAAGGGCTGATTTTTAAAGGCCACAGCTGACCATTTGTTTCACGGCAGTGCTCAACCTTTTTCAAATGTAGGATGATATCAAAGGGCAAGGTTCTAGAACACTGACCCCCTCCACTTCCAAGAGTCCAAGTCACTAAAATGCTATTTTTAAAAATATTTACCACGAACAATGATTTGTTGTATCTAACTTAAATTATAGCAGATGATTTCAAAACACTGAAATCTTATACAAGTTAACTAAATCACAACATTATGGCTGCAATAAATAACACATGTGTGGCAAATATTTAAAAAGGAGCATTTTCTGAACCAGGACTCAAAAAATACACGCCAAAAAATAGCAGTTTTGCACTTTACGATGGAAAAATCTAACCTGACTTCAACTAATCCCCCTACGCTTACTTGGCTAAACAGTTTAAACATCGAGACATATAACTTTAGACATAAGCCTATATAACAACTGTTATAAATAATTAAAGTATGTTGAAGTAGCAAGATAACCTACAGAATAGCAATGTATAGCTATTAAAGTTCATACATACCAAAACGTTTAAACGAAAATCGTCATGTTGTTCTTGAGACAACAGTACATTAGAAACTTCAAATACGTGATGCATGTGATCACCAACCAACCAATAATACTATATGACAACCCATATAGGTCTAAATTCAAGCTGTAAAAATGTCTTAACACTCTAATATATTTAGTTACTCGAGTCGAACTGTAGCTATGGAATATATGGACGACATAAGCTTCTGGAATTTCGGTTCACAATTTCCAAGTGACGAACGTGTGATAAACTCCTTCAAAAAAAATGGCCTTGTTCCTGATGAAAATACAACAAGTACACCACCATAATTCCAACATACAATACCTGGTTGTATAACGTTAAACTAAAAGGAAATCAACTGCTATTCATAACAAAATAAATATATTTTCCAGCCTGATTATGCCCAAACGTAAGTCCAGCATAAATTATGATATTAGACGAGAATTTTCCGTTATCAAAGGAGTAGATGAAAATGCGGAAAAACATTTTTGTTACTCTAAATGGTGCTCGGGCAGACACTGTGAACCAAGCGAGATTTTTATATCAGTATCTTATTTCAAGTGCAACATATAATATGAAATAGGCTTTCTTATTAATTTTTAACATGTTTCGTTTTTTTTTTTTTACAAAATGTCCCGACTTTTTAAAGAAAAAAATATGGAACGGTCCCGTTTTTGAAAGGAAGCATTATGGGATCCCTACTCTAGCTGTACAGAGCTGAGTTTTTCTGTAGAACATACGTATAACAAGCGAGAACTGAGTTTCAAGCTGAAAGAGACTTTTCTTTTTTATGCTGAAAGTTCCTCTTGGATTTAACAGGAGATATTGTCTTTAAAATTAAAAAAAATATGGCTTTTAGGCATCTCACTCAGGTCGCAATGTGGCAGAAAAACGCTTAGGAAGAAGTAGAATAGCGTCTAGTTTGAAGGTACCATCCCGGCATTTGCCCGGTGTGACTGAGGAAAAATCTCAGGATAGCCGATAGTCGGGCTCGGACCCATGCCTCCCAATTGCCGATCTGAAGTCCGCGACATTGCTGCCTAGACCACGGGGACTGGGGGCGTTGACTTTACCTTTTGTTAAATGTGCTGATTCAGGTCGTAAATGCTTACTAATTAATCTACCTGTTTGCATATCGAAAATTTAATATTTTCTTTGTGTAATATTTGATGAACTAATTGAATTATAATATTTGCTCTGGATGTAGATTCATTTGCATATGATACTTATTGTAGGATTAAGATTAATTTTCTTGTGTGTGAAGTTTCATTTAAATTTACGGTAATATTTCTTTATGTACTTTTGGTGGGAATTCGTATAAGCACATGGTTTCTTTGTATAGCTGTTTGTGGGTCACGCATTTCATATTTTAACGTTCGGCCTATGGCGTCAAATTACAAGAGTTGCTGTGGCGCGAATCTTAGAAAGTTCTGTGGAAGTATTGTTTGAGTAGCGAGGCTAACGGTTTAGGATTGTATAAAATACCTCGGCTCCCGCTGTGTGGTTCACAACTATGACAAAACATCCGAAGACAGTCCACGGAAACACCATCACAGTGCACCGTTATGTAGAGAATTTCTAAGTTCAAAGCCTCTTTCGGATAGAGTGCCGGTATTTGCTGCCATCAGAATAAATGTTGTAAGAAAGGAACGAATCTATGACTATGTATAAGTATCAGAAGTAAAATGAGATCAGAGAATGGCTAACTGCAATGAACATTGATTGATTTTAATTTCAATCAAACAGTCTCTACACGTCAATTACGCTCGACGGCAGTTCGACCTTCCCGATAGGTTGAACGCTTTTAGTTGGTGTGAATGGCGATTGGACACTGAAAAGCATTGGACGAATGTCGCCTCTACAAAAATAGATAGGCGGGTCCAAGTTCCAATGTTCTCACCTCGCTGGGTATTGCAAATATCATGGAGGTGTATGTTTCCCACTCTGGCAGTACATAATGGACAGACCAGAGAAAAGAAGCGAGAAAGAAAACTGTAATTATGTTGCATATAATTGCTGCGTAAATAGAAACTGGTTCGATTCCCGGCGGCAGTACACTGATGCAGTGCCACTTTTTAAAGCTATTGTGAGACTGTTTTTGGTATAACGAACAGCTTTAAGTAGTTTCAAAATAGCGAGTAAAAATGTTGGGAGAAGCAATTTCCAAGTATAAATGTAATAGGGGCGGTTACCAGGCCAACGGAACGGGTGATATACCGTGGGATGTGTTACAAATAACAGATATGCTCTTCTCTATAAATATATCAGTGGACGAAGTATCGCAACTCAATTTTGCTTTGTTTATTAAGGTATCGACGGAGAGGGAATCATGATGCCATAGTTTGTTATTCAATGTCACCGAATTCAGAGGAGAGAAGAGCAGACAGGAATCTGGGTTAAGTAACGAGATCCCCCAGTGCTTTGCATGGCAGGTATCTGGGGTAAGTAACGGGATCCCCAGTGCATAACAATAAGCAACCCCTACGTCAGCTCTTTGCTAGGAGAATTCCCGCGCACCACAAATAAGGCAAAGAGATAGAAGGTGATATCAGTTGCGAGCAGCTCTTGTAAGTTCGAAAGGCCGCACCAGCTATTTTAAGTAAAGTAAATTTGGTGGACCCAAGGGGAATATTGAGGTCGCGAAAGAGCTTGTGAATTTTACCTAACTTGTTTTTGCTTCAGCTAGGGAAATTGGAGGGGTGTCGTGAGCCCGTAATCTACCACGCGTTGGTAAATAAAAAGTATTATACAAGAATGTTATCCTTGGGAAGCACTGCATACGCCAGGGAACCCTGGACCGTGAAATTTAAAGTTACAAAAAATATTGCTGGCATGCAGGAACACAAGAAGGGATTCATCAGTGTTTCCAACCAAATCACTGATTGAACTCCCTGCGAGAAGGTATCAGAAACGGGTTTCTAAAGATAATTTAGCAGTCTTGTGAAACAAAAGTCAACTAAAAGTGGATAACAATAATCAAGAAACAAGTTACAGTGCTACTGTTGTATATTCATGTCAAAGAAAAAATAAAGTCAAAGTTTTGTTACATCTATGAATGTAACAAAGCATGTTTACTAAAATTATCGATGATTACGTACAATTAATATAACCGCCTGATTCTTCTTCATAATTACTACTACTACTAAAATTATTTGCGTTGCAGTTGCAGCAACGTAACCAAGTGCATTACAATCTCTCCCCCACCCCGCGACAAACCGGAATGCCGCCTCACAATTTACTGAACTTCGAAACTAAACTTTGTAAGTAAGCCTCCTTGAACAAAAGGTTTCCCCGCATTACGGGTCCGTTAGTTGGAACATGTCAGTGGTTGCAAGGTTTGAATCATTTGTTGTACTTTAGAATATTCTGTTCAGAAAAAAATAAAGAAATAAAATATACGACTGATTGGTATTTTGCGCGAAGACAGGTATATGACCCGCAAGTCTCTGAACAAGGTGACTCGATGATTATTTGTGCCAGTCTTCCATCGAATGGAGTTGAAGTCTAAACAATTTGAAGTCCGAAACCCAATTTCTAATGTCTCCCCTCTGGTAATTGAATCCGGGACCTCTTGATAAGGTGGCAAGCGAAACTAGTTCTTCACTATGGTTTCACAAAATACATCAATATCATAAATTTAATTTGCGTACACTGTTCCGAACTTTTTCTATATCTTTGTTTCAGAAGCAACGGCTACGTACCATCCTCCTACGAAACTTGAGCGTTCCAATCCAAAACCTGGAAATTAACTTATCTCAAGCGCATTAAATAACAGTCGATTAAAACGGAGGGCGATATTGGCAAATTAAAAATACAAAAGGGTATGATTAGATAAAAAGGTAAACACCATTCTTAAAGAATTTAAACTGAAAGTCTTACCAGGTGACAGTGAGAAACTGTTTTATAGTGTTGACAATACATCTCGCAATTAGTAAATGTGTTTTAATTTCCATTAAAAAAAAAAAGGCAGTTTGAATACTTCATATTTTCAAAATAACGATTCAAGTTTTCAGAACTTTAAAATGGGACGGTTCTAGAACGCTGAACCGGTTACAAGAATATCATATGTAGAGAATAATTTTACCTAATATTGATAAATTTCGCTTTTTACTGATGTTTGTTCTGTGTTATATTGATTATGGTAATTATGAAGGTTAACAAATAATTTTAAATGTCAATAAACACTGCAACTACACCAATACTTCACATTCTGCGTTTACCATTCATGATTTCAAGTCTACCACCACCGTAGTCAAAGTAGTCACTATACTTTTCACTTATACATTTCTGTTTCACACTAACATAATAAAGAATGAAAATAACGATAAAAAATTATTTATATTAATTTCAGATAAATACAAGTAGCATTGCTGGTACATATTTTATCTCTTTATTTGAAATTCCAATCGTTTTCAACCTTCACTTCCGACAGGTTGTAGTACTCGTCTGCCGCCACTGAACTGAGGTCTTAGCCTCAATGATCCTCCTATCTATTATTTCCCTGTCGCTCCATAACCATTTGCTACCGGAAATCTGGATGCTGACGATTGTGATGGGTCTGGTGTTATTTCGTTTACATGCAATTCTTGAATTAATAATTCTTTTTATATCTGTTAAAAATTATGTTCCAACTTTTCAGCGGCAGATTTGATTTTAGGTAGATGTCAAAAGTACGTATTGCTTGATCCCACGTTCATTCTGCGAAGATTTTATATTTCCTTTTAATCGCCTATTTCTAGATTCGATATTAGTAGTGAGAATTGTTGGATTTTCGGGACCGACATAATCATGTTTATGGCATACTGTTAGATATTCTCTGAAGTTCATGTTTTTGCAGTGTGTATACTGTTTTGCACAATCTGAAACTATTGTTGTGCCTGGTTTCATATATTTCATGTAGGGCCATAGGTCACTTTTTGGTTTATTGGAAATTTTAAGATATAAATCATGTTTCTTTTCCGGCAATACATTCCGAAAATATCACAATTTCACCTTTGAGGGTCAGTTCTACAATCGACCGCTAAAATTCTAGTCAGCGCTAAGTTGAGGCCAACTCTCATTGGCCAAAATCAGACTTGGCCTCAACGTAGTGCTGACTAGAAGTTTAGCGGTCGATTATAGAACTGACCCTTAGTTGTCTTCCTCTATTGTATTTTCGTTGTGTAAGAAACATTTCATCAACTTGTACTGTAGTTTCCGGTCCCTCTATCTGAACATCTTCGGTTTATGAAAATATAACTTCGCAGATTTCACAACAAAAACTATAGTAATCAACTGCAGTATGTTTTGCAATTTCAGATCTTCACATAGAAACTCTACAGTGTTTTGTTATCAAACATAATATTCAGTGTGACACCAAGTTCTTCTTTCTTGTTAAGGCAATGTGGTTGGACATACCTTGTATTGAAATAACTTCTGAAATTGAAGAAAACTTAAAAAGCGGGACATTTGAAAAAAAAAAAAAAAAAGTCGGGACACCCGGACATTTGATCGAAAACTGGACGAATGGAAATCCTAAGCTAGAGTTATATGGAAACTTCTTTTCAAGTATTGGCTGAAATATTCTTTGATTTTCGATACTATCAATTATTAAAAAGTGAACATCTAGTTTTAATTAAGATATAAATCTGTTTTGAAAGGTTTTATGGGTTTTAAAGTATCCAAGCTGGTACTGAGGAAGATCAACGAAAACACAGTCAGAATGGTCACCTGGAGTCGGATTAAAACTAGAACCTCTTCATTATTGTCAGTACTCACTCGCCGTCTAAGTGAACATTTGTTATAATTGAATTTTTTATAAAGAGTTCTTTCGTTGCATTGATTTCGTGTAAACAGTAGATAATGCCATGTGGTTATTGTTGCCTTAATCTTATTAATGGGTAATTCGTTTGTACAAAATGGGTAATTCGTTTGAATTTTGTTTTCTTTACTAGATGCTGCAAACTGCTCCGAATTTTATTTTTAAAAGAAGGATTTGTCATTGAACCGTTGGAGTTCCTGAATGAAGATGGATTGTCAACTAGAGTTTGTAGCCGTTTCTTCAAATATCAAACAAGAAAAGTTTCTGAATGAAGAAGAGCCATGTGAGATTTCGGAGACCCATTCTGAAGAAAATCGTGAATGTTCAGGTCAAGGGGACAATTCAATTTCTGTTGAAATTCATGATCAAGAGGAACAAGAACTCGAAAAGCCTCAGGAACAGGAGTTCTTATCTTATAACGTTATTTCGAGTGAGGGTGTTGAACAAACAATAAAAGTGGAAGTAGTGTCAGAAATAGAAGAAGTAGACGATATTATTGACGAGACAAGGAGTGCTTCTGAGGCTACGTTGAATTTTAATTTCAGCAATGGAGCATCTTCTAATGAAGGAACGGGATTCCAGAATGTAAAGTACGTATTTAGTTTTTCTTCTTTC
Source organism: Lepisma saccharinum (assembly GCA_022664845.1). Classification (NCBI taxonomy): domain Eukaryota; kingdom Metazoa; phylum Arthropoda; class Insecta; order Zygentoma; family Lepismatidae; genus Lepisma; species Lepisma saccharinum. Next base: position 73,571 of record JAGDQP010004261.1, read on the forward strand.
TATAACGTCGCTAACTTGTCAATGTTCGTTTCACCTGATTTATGGTAGTTTTCTGTAGTGCTTTTTTCTCTTTCTCCTTTATCTCTTCCAGAAATACGATCCCGATTTGTTCTTTTTTTCGCATTATATACTAAGGTATATAAAAATGCATTGTTCTAGACAACAATAGTAATCTTTATAAAAGTTTTCTGATATCCGTTGTCAAACTAGTTGTTAAAGCCATTCTCATTCTGTACACGTATTTGTGAACAATTTAGTCATCAACAATGGAAATGTAATCGTAGCTTTTATAAAAAAAGACGTCCATTATTCTTATTGGTTGTCATAGATATTCTGTTCAATGGATGGCCACTTAGCTCTAAGCATTATAATGGTCATAATGTGGAAGACTATTAATTTTAGAGCCTAAAACATTCTGAAGTATTTTATGTTGATATACAGGGCGTTCTAGGTAAATCCGGAAAATTGACCAAACAGAAAAAAACATTGCCTGTCAACGAAAAATAAGTGTATTGACACCAAACTTGGTATAAAGAAAGCACAGAACAGACCTAATCAAATTATTCAGTGTAGTCTCCGTCAGCTGCTACAACCTTCTCAAGCCAGCACCGGAATCGGCTGCGCATAGAGCATCCTCAGTGTTGTGATGCGTTGCGTTCACCTTTGCTTGAACCACGCCCCATACGTAATAGTCCAGGGGGTTGCAGTCAGGACTGTTGGGGGGCCATAAGTCTGGGGACCAGTGGTAATGGAAGTTGCTAAACAGCCACGCCTGCGTCTTCCGGACCTTATGAGCGGATCCACGACTTCACCACGGTCTCCAGAACGTTGATGTAACTGTCGGCTGTCACCTTTAGGCCCTCCTCAAAGAAGTGTGGTGGCATGACGTCTCCCTCGCTGCTCATGACCCCCAACACCATCACAGACGACGGGAATTTGGTGTACATAACGGCAGGCACTCCAGCGATCGTTTTGACGGTTGACCTTCTGGTCTCGGATAAAGTTCTTCTCGTGTGAGAAGAATCTTAGGAAGCCAGCGCTATCGTGCGAGATGTCGTTGATCTGTCCATTTTGTTTTGTTCAGTCAACAACTGACGGTTCCGAAACACAAATGATTTCCACTGCAGGTCCTCATGCACTGCCAGATGGACTGTCGATTTGGCCACGCCCATTTGCGTCGCCAGGCTTTGCATGCTTCGTCTACGATCCTCTTCGATCTTCTCTTTTAGCTCCGCAACGAAATCGTCAGTTCTTTTCCGATCTGATCGCTTCTTGTGTTATTCCCTGACAGCAGTAACAAGTTCCGGATGCTCCGATTCTCTAAACTTCCGAGCAATGTCATAAACTTGGCTCTTGCTGTACCCAAACCAGACGATGGTTTCTTTTGGTGTCTTTCCGGCGCGAAGCGATTCTAGTATCGCCGCCCGACGATCGTATTCCCGGCTCATCGTTCTGTGCTCGCCAGCCGTCGAATGCACACTGACGCCTTGATGACCGAGCGAACGGATAGGGCGCCCCGATCCAAGGTAGCCTTATCTGTTTCCCCATCATTACTGCCTATACACATTCCGGATTTACCTCGAACGTCCTGTAATTGTGGACACAAATAGCTTGTAATGATTATATTCAAAAGTCCTTCTGTTAAACCAGCATTCAAAGTGAAACAAGAACTCCATCGAAGAATTCTCCATCTCCGGATTAATGGATGATAATGGCATGTATAGATTGGAAATATTTACCTTTGGATCTCGAGATATTCTATCATTATGGAGACGGTATCTTCAAAGCACGCTTATATTTTCCAAAGAAATGCCTGTTGCGACGTACGACAGCTACGTTTGAAATTTCTTACCACACTGGCCTCTAATGTTGATTAAAACGGCAACTTCTCAATAAACTACGCATTCTGCATGAATCTGGAGATGACAAATGGGACTGCAGAAAGGCTTTAGAAAGATGGTTACAGATTGCGCACGTTATGTGGACACAAGTCTAATATCCGTCATTTTACTTCTAGCCGATCCGAATGATGAGAGTCCTGCAGAATGGAAGATTGTACCAGATATTCTTCTTATGGAATTCTAAACTAAGAATTCTGTCTATGTTTATGTGAAGAATTGGCAGTAACGTGACATCAGTTCGAGGAATTCCATTTATTAGTAAAAGAGAATTTGACTATACATTATTCTGATAAATTTAGTATTTTAGTTCACACAGTGGTTCGTTGGAAAATGAGAAACTAATGTGGTCCTCACTCTGAGTGTCTCAAGACATTATTTTTTGGTACGCAATTTCAACTCTTGGAACATGACTTTCTTGCACGTATATATCTGAGAGAATTTTGTGGCCATTAAGAGATATTGAAGAAATTAAAAGGAAAAATAGATAGCTACAAGGCAGGATAGAATCTAGTATCATAGCAGATTTTAAATCCCTCAAATAGCAGGATTTAGGTGATAAATTGTCCAAAATATACGGAAGCGACCTGAATATGATCATATCTTACAAGAAATAGAAGCTAGATAACAGAAAAAAAAAAAAACATAATGCTTTAGGGCATATATACAAGAAGGAGGAGGACCAAATCAAGTCAGTAACGCAAAAGAAAGACGACTTACCGAAAGTAGAACCAGAAACACAAAAGAAGAAATAATGTGGATGACAGTTTCTATTTACTGTTTACTTAATGTAAGTTAGTTCCTGGTCGTTATTTCAAAGAGCAAAATGAAAGGATTTTTTTTTAAAGTTCTCTAGCGTAATATGAATTTTCTATTCTAGAAGTCTTCAAAGCTGATATGAAGCGCAGAGAAACGTTTTTAGCTTCCCTTACGTCAGTTTTACCTTGTTGGACTTCATTAGTTGGTGGAGCACAAGTGAAGTATTTTACTTTGTTATTTCCTGTACTGTTTAAAAGATATTCAGTGTTGATTGTCAATACAGGAATTAGCGTATCTAAAAACCAATAGCGATGTGAAGACTATTAAAATGTGCAATGAAGTTCAAATTTAGTTATCGAGATAGTTCTTCAATTGCAAGTGAAGTTTAGAGTTTAGACATTACATTTGCGGGACAAGTATTTTCAGTTTTCTTTGAACAAGGTTCATTGTTAACGAATACTGTTTTTATTTTAAGAGAATTTTCCATTTCATTAGAAAGTGAATTTTCTATTACCAAAGACTGTAATACTGGTGACTGTAATAAGTTTACAACATATGTTGTATTCATCCATAGTTGTTGAAGAACACTATCTTCGCGATACATGTAACAGAGAAACAGTCACGTAAAGAAGTCTAATTCAAACCACTGTTTTATGTGACTGGAGGTTTCCAGGAGAATGAATGTTAATGAATTCGTTTCACGCAATGGATCCTCCATAGTCGCATACAAATGCTCTGTGGTGATAGAAAAGCTTGTGAGAAGTGATAGAAAAAGCGAAAAGTTATAGAAAGTGCGAAAAGTGATACAAAATGCAAAGAGCTTTTCTCGGATGCAAATGTGGAGCATGTTGTCATAGCAGTCGACTTGGAACTGATTCGGATATGCTGTTAGGAAGTGACGCTTCGGTTTACCTCCCTTCAACCAGTCTGAAAACTCTGGAACAAGACATCAATGATCTAATACAAGATATTGCCGTCTGGGAAGAATATATGCTTGAACAGGAAAGTTTTGTGGGGGCAGAAAGAAGAAGAAATCAAAGAACGTGCAGTTAAAAGCTCATTTAGCCAAATCACTATGCCGCCATTAGTCATTGAAGCCGCTAATAAAAAGGGAATGGCGAGTATGATACCAACCTGAGAGAAACGTATGAGTGTATTGTACGGAAGAAGATAGAGTTAAGACATCTGAGAAGAAAATGTCGTCTGCTGCTGATGGAAATTGGGAGTCCACAGGTGACAACGGCTCCTCCTGCAGAACCTCAACCACCAACTTAGCCAGTACGTGATGGACACAGAGAAACAGCAGATGATGAACAGGGAAAGAAGAAGAAAGACAAAGAAGGAGACAAATGATTACTGTAGTGGCATCGTTTGTAATAGGCTACTGCTTAAGAAATAGAAGGGCTCAATCAGACGGTTATAATAACAACCACTAGGAAGATTGAACTATCCTGAATTCAATGAAGATCTTGAAATCACTTGCAAACCGTTATGGCTCCAGCCTGACTCAAATTGTTAGTTTTCCAATTCTAAGAATTGTGTGAAGTTGAAAAATGAATGAACATTCTACTTTTGTTTTTGACAGTGTGTGTGTGTGTGTGTGTGTGTGTGGTTCCGTTACTGAATTATATTTTCAGATGGTCATGGTCTCTCTTCGAATAGCAAGGCAAAGGATGATTCTTTGTTGAAAAATATATTTGAATGACTGAACTGTACGTACAAGGAGATTGGGAACATAGGAGGGAAGGAACTGAAAGAACTTGAAAGGGGATTCCCAGCGAATGGAAGACAACAATGAAAGATAAGATATTAAAGAAAGAAGAAAAGCCAGTCATCGAAGATCAACTCATATGATCAATAATTACCTTTGGATAATTTGTTCTCAAATATGAAGAAATTTTCAAGTAATTTAAAATTGAAGTATTTTATGTTGAGGGGAGGTACTTTATAATTTGCCTTTTGCTCTTTATTGTTCTTTTAATTCATTTGTTAATGGTTTCTGAAGTAGTTGTCATTGGTAGAATGTAGTAGTTTTAATTGATATTACCTTATTTCTTGTTCATTACTTTCTTGTTTTTGTTCATTAATTGATTGTAGTTAAGTGTGTTTATAAATAAAAATAATTTATTCTGCTAAATTCTATTTCCACTCATTGAGACTTTTCGACATGTGAAGTACTTTCAAGCCTTAGTTCTTTGTTTAAATGAAATTTTACGCTATTTTTTAATAAAAGAACATAATATGTAAATGTTTTCTAGAAGTTAATTTCACATATGAAATCAACAGTTATGTCAACTGACGTAACGAAATACGTTATTATGAAAATTTTTAACATTTTTTTTTCAGTTTTATTTTTTTCGAGATGGCCGTTGATGGTTCCACAACCGCGAGCAAAACCTGATTTTGAGTAAAGTTTATCTATTCAATTACTGCACTCAGCGTAATTTCGATTATTTAAGATAAATGTCTACGTATTTCTGGAAATATTTATCCAATTTATCTAAAAAAAAATAATTAAAATTAAACTGTTCTCCTCTATTTTACACATTTTTAATGACGATGGAGGCCAACTTGATTTTTTTTTGGTAAATGTAAAAAAAAAAAAAAAAAAAAAAAAAAAAAAAGTCACACAACCGCGAGGAGAGTCTTGTTTTGAGTTACTATGTTATTGCGGGTAATGCCACTGAGCAACTTTTCGAACTCGAAAATAAGTCCGTCACGGATTTTGGATCGGCAATGGGTATGGTACACGTGTTCGAACCTCACAGCCAACTATCCTCACTTAGATTTCCCAGGGTTTCTCCTCAGTTTCACCAGGCGAATACCGGTATGGTACCTTAAGACCAATGCCTATCCCACCCTCTGCCTAACCCATCTAGTCCTTAGCCACAGATGCTAAAAGGTCTTAAATAAATTCGAAAAGGATGTCATCGGTCATGTGGAAAATGGTAATACTGCCATAGTTTTTTTTAACGATTGGCTGGATTTCGGTTTCTTTTCTGTTTTTCTAACAAACTACTGGGGTGGTGCGAATGAAATGTCTGCACCAGTTCCGTCATGTCCAAAGGCCAAAAAAAAAACCTGAAAACTACATTACCTGGTTAATCAAAGTGGTGGCCGTCTGCTGCCATTGCTCAGCCAACGATTGGTTCCGTGGCGAAATAAGTCTCGAGTCTGTGATGCGAAGAAATCCTCAACTGCATGTTGCACCGCCCAGTCATCAGGAAAGTCTTCCTTGCCAAGAACTAATCGAGATGCCGAAAGAGGTGGTAGTGGGAGAGAGATCAGGGGAATACGGCGGGTGAGGAAGGATTTCATACTGCAACTAATACTGCGCCGTTCTTTATGCGACATGTGGGCGGGCATTGTTATGCAACATGAGGACACCATGTCTGTTGACCATTGCTGGATGCTTGCGGACAAGTTGGCAGTATATTTCATGAGTTCAGCACTGTAACGATCTGCAGTGATAGTTTCACTTCGCCTGAGAAAGACATGATGGACTCTCACTATAGACCACCATACTAGCAACAACACCTTCCGTAGGTGAAGAGGTGGTTTAGGACACCGTCCTGGACGTTGATCACGATCCAACCATTGTCCTGACCCTTGACGATTGTCATGGCAGATCCATTTTTCATCTGAAATTACAGTCAGATCCAGGAAACCTTCCCACTGATTCCTTACGCTCAGAGAACTGCGCACCTCAAGACGGCGATTCTTGTTGGCCGGTGTCAACTCAAGTGGGACCCATGAGTCCAACTCTTTCACCTTGACGGTCGAACTGAACCGCCGATTGACAGTGGTATGTATGGTGTATATCTAACTCGTCTACAGTGGCACCAACACATTTCCGAGCGTCCGCTTCCACGGTATTCCTAAGCGTCTCATCCAAACATGGTGTTGCTCGGTGCCCACGGGGCTCATTTTGCAATATTGTATCATTGGAACGAAATTCGTCATTCCTGTCCCAAATGCACTGTTTATGTTTTTTCGAAGCTTGCGGTGCAGAATGTCTCAGTTTGAATTCATAAAGAAAAATCACTCGCAATTGTGTGTTCTTCATGGAGCACTTTCATACAACCCTGTACAACAACACTCTGCCTCCTGACTGGGTATCCCAGCCTGTTTGCTGGACGTATACAGTGTTTGTGACGTTAGACGCGTGACCTCAGTCGATTCCTTTGTTGGACACTTCGGCCGAAATATATGGATTTTTTTTTACTGTGTTCAAGAAGTCTTTGTTCCAAATTTTAGAACAATAGTATTTTTTTTTTTTTTTTGAAAATAGTTCGTCAAAACTAAGTAAAAATATGCAGGGCAACTACACTATTTCAGTTTTATGAAACATTGATATTTAGCTATTTATTTTTAGTGAATTCTGGAAAGAGACAAGAAACATTTCGACCAGTGAAGACCGACAAATTCGATTTGTGACAGAGAACGTAATACAAGGAAATCTATTCAATAATTGATTTTCGAAACTTTTGAAAGCAGAAAAGACGAATGGTCCTCACAAGCTATTGGGTACGTGCAAAAGATCTACCCGTGTTTTGGCGAAAAACACAAAATAGAACTCACCTAGGCCTGTGCATAATCACAATCGATGACCTCTTGCCATCTTTCTGGTAGAAGATTAATCCCACGACGATAAAAGTTATCAGGTTTGTAGTCGATGAACTGTTTTACAGCAGTTTTCACAGCCTCCACATCATCAAATATTTTCCAAGCAAAGGAGTTCTGCAAAGCGTGAGACAGGGCAAAGTCAGGAGAATAGGGCAAGTGGATGAAAATTCCCCAACCAAAGTCCATCATTTTCAGATTGGTGATGACAACTGCATGGGGCCTGGCGTTATCATAGTGAATGATGACTCCTTGGGGATTGACGAGGCCTGGCTGCTCGTAGTCTGTCCAACTATTGACAGTAGAAGGTAACATTAATGGTTTAATTAGGTTCCAGGATCTCCCAGTGAATTATGCTTTTGACATTCCGCCGCACACTTACCATCACCTTCTTGGGATGAAGTTCTGGTTTTAACGTCGATGGAGGCGGTTCAGAAACGCGACACACAGTCTTTCGATGCTATACGTTCCTGTACAGAAATCACTTCTTATCACCCGTCACAATGCACATCAAGAACCGGAATTTTTACCGGGAAAGCAACGAGACAAACGTCGCGACTCGTCCCTCCCGTTGAGTTTCACTCAGCTGATGTGGAAGCCAACAATCGAACTTTCTGGTGAAACCCAGCTATTCGAACCATCTTTCAACAGTTGCTCTGCGTACCTAGAAGATCTCCACTCATTTCTGTGCGGTTGGATTCGGGCTATCGTATGGCTTGGTCGAGATCCTCTTCGGAAAACACTAATGGCGTCCAGACCATGATTGTTGTTGGCAGCTTCCGTCTGCGTCCCTGAATAATCGAAACCACCGACGATATGTGCTATCGTGAACTGCATCTTCACCATAATCTGGCCGCATGTTGCGGGAGGCCACGGCCTCATTACTACCTTTATCGAACTCAAAGAAGTAGCACTGATGTGCTACTTATCGGTCTTGTTATGTAACTGGCGTGGAATAACTGCAACTAAAGTTAATGCCGCAATCATACCAAGCCGACACAACTAGGGAAATAGAATCTTCACGTTAGAAGCGCTGTGTAGAACATAAATATTATTCTGCTACTTGGAAGACTAAGACATGAACACATACTCACGAATTGAATGTTAACAACACTTTTATTCACAATATCCTGAAGTCTGATCAACAAGCACAATATTCGTAACAAGTGCAAATAACGATAATATACCTAACTCTTAACACATACAATACTATTTATTTATTTTAGTGCCTTTCTAATGTAGTGCTCGGACATTTAGGTTGATCATTGAAGCCGCCTACAATTTGTCGCTGTTCAAACATGTGCCACAATCTTTACCAAAAATCCAATTACTTTTCTTCACAATTAACTTTGAGTGCAATCTTTGAAACATGTAACTACTATTACCAATCACACTGAATAATTTCAAAGGGGAATTTAGATGTTCAAAAAGAATACGGCCACAAGAGATTGACCCACTATGTGAATTATCGGCTCGTACATTTCTTAGCATATTACTGAATCATACTTGATTTGCCTGGTAGTTAAAAATAAATCTACCTCCACAGCAAAATTAATACAGACAGCTCCGCTGCCAAACATACTTAAATATACAACAGTCGTTCAACATTTCAATCATCGCACACAACGAACAAATTATAAAGGCTGATTTTCCTACTTTCTTCCTATGACGCAAGAATTATCTCATTCGGTAATTAGAGTAACACAAATATAAAATATGTTGAACTTTAATCATGAACATTAAATACGAACACAAAATGGCGTCTATTCATAGCACGTGCAACCGGGTTCAATTCCAATATACCGGACGGCTAAGACAAACCCACCAAGTTCGATTCCAAAATTATTCAACTACCACTACTACAACATAACTACTCTACAATACATTACCAACCGAAGCACTATTACAAACTTTTGGCACTTCAATATAATAAGAGTCGTGAAGACATTCTATAATAATAGATGACGATAATCAATAGGAGCTCAACCCACCATTCCGAAATAACAACTGGCGGGACAGCCGCTCAGTTGCGAGTTCTTGCTGCTGAGGGCAGCACGATCGTTGGCGCGCAAACAACCACGAATCAAACCCCGTAACAAGAGCGCAAGGAGTATTCGGCGGAACTGTTTCAGTCTCCATTTCACCGACGCCATACACTGTCCCTGCCTGCTTGTCCACACTCACTGCTTTGCCTCTGGATGCTCTAAAATTTTCCAGATTCAGGTACTGGTTGCTCCATCTGTGAGGTCACTAGGTCACTACTCCACTAACCTGTGACATATAAAAATGTGTAGGAGTTTTGCACTTACCCAATAGAATGAAAGCTCAAGGACTTAGCGATTTTAATGCCGAAGATATCATATTGATTGTCACAACATTGTATCGGTGAATTAGGAGTTTCTCCAGCCAGCTAATACACATGTAAAGTTTTGGAGGGAAATTATGACGACAACCGTGTACTACTGAGGGCTAATATTTTATGTCACTAGCATCGTACGAATTTTCGTGCAAATCTGAGATCATTGAGTTGGGAGCTGTGATGATTTGGAATGGAATGACTCTAAATTTAATCCGCTAACCTTTTCACTTTGGAACCTGGAAGCGTCGTTATGCGTCGACGACAAAAAAAATTGTTTTAATGTGTAATATGTATGTTAATAAATTGTGTTAATTATTAAATGCATATGAAAGTGTAAGACGATAAATAAAATATTATTAGAACTTGTACGTGTAGGTTGTTCTACTCGCAATACATTATCACACTTTTACGTCCACATAACATTGAAGAACACAATTGATTTACATACCTACTACACATTTAAACAAATTTTTGTCGTCGACGCATAAAGACGCTTCGAAGTACCAAAGTGAAAAGATCAGCGGATTAAATTATACGATAAACAGAGCTTCTACACAAGTTTTGAAAAGGTGAGTTTAAATTATATTACTGACCCTTCGTGCGTAGTAACAGTGCGTTTATTCAAAATATTCCGATTACGGGAGGCAGACTAACAGGTTCCAGAAAATGAAAACAGTGATGGAAATATTGGAACAATTGGAAGTAAAATTTGCAAAATGTACAGAAAGAAGTGCTAAAATACAAATCTTGACTATAATACCTAAAGAAAAATTCACAAGTGCAACAAATTAAATTATACGAACTGCAAAGAAGTTAGTGGACGGAATGTGGAGCAATATCATTACCAAACTTGGGATAACTCTGTACCCAGAAATTGCTCATTTGGTGGCAACCTTTTATTGTAATGACAGTGTTAGCACAATTATGCTTGGTAAGGAGGATTTTGTAACCGTTCGAATAGGTGACTCCAAAGAGCACGAACAAATGAGGCTGCTTCTAAACAATCCCAGTGTATTCCCAATTCAAACAGTCCCATCTTGGTATAAAGGTAGGTATATTTTTACGTTTACCTAGCCACACCAAAGAGTGTTCTAACGAGGTCCAGTGGCACACACAATGTGCGTGTCTGCTGTACATTAGAACGCGAAGCTAATGATACAAGGATGGCAACTTACAAATTTCACAAAAGAAGACAATACCGATCTCTTTACGTACAAATCCACCAGAGTTACTTTCGTGAATGTGCTGTGTCCAGGGTCATTCTATGTAAAACAGTTACTGGAGAGACTGTTAGAGGAGAATGTAACAGAGTTTGTCACCTTTAAGCAACGGGTTCCATCAAAGGTGTACTTTCTTGAAGCAACTGTGAAGTCATGAGAAAATTTCATGAAAATGTTTATTTCCAAATTATTTCAGTTACAGACACATTCGTTCATTACCAGTCAGCAAGCAAATTTCTTAAAGGATGTGAAAGATAATTCACATTTTGGTGAAGAACTTTTTTTGAATTTTATTTTTAAGGCCTTTAGGCAACTATGGCTCAGGCCGTATGGATGATGATGGGATGAATTGCTGGAATGAAGAAAGTGGGAGGAAACGGGAGCACCCCGAGCACACGGTGTTTGTCCACCACAAAGCCCACATGGCTTGAGCAGGGATCGATCCGACGACCCCTAGCACCAGAGGTGAGCGCTCTACCCACTGAGTCACCGTGGCCCTTTTTGGTGAAGTAGTTGTGTTGTTCGACTTTTCAGAAAACTATAGTTTTATACTGCATGTTACAGTTCAGGGATTTCACTGGAACAATGCACAAGCCTTTGCGATATACTATCGTGAATCATTAACTGGATACCTCCACACTCCACATGTTTCAGGCAAAAAATCATGAAAAAGTGGTCACAGTATCGATTTTTTTACCTTTCAATGGTTGTGCAGCGCAATACAAAAATAACTAACTTTCTAAATCTTATGCATCATGTACATGATTTTGGAGTTCCAGCAGAGTGGCATTTCTTTTGCCACATCCCATGCTAAGAGTGATGGCCTTGATGGAGAGGGGGAATTACAGAGACTACAGCCAGGGCAATCTGCAACGCCCAAACAAAGTAGATTATGATCCTACACACTGTTGCTTTGGACATACAGCACCGTACATAACATGAACTTTGCGTATGTCTGCCAAAACGATGTCATGATCAGAGCAAACTAGTGTCTGTAAAGTATACAAATACTAAACCAGTGCTTGGATACAAGTTCCATTCATACCTGTGACACCAGAAGAACTTATTGTTAAAAATGTTTCCACCAACACGGAAACTGAAATGCACCATATCATTGTAGCACAAGATACACTGACTCTGGATGAAGTTCGAGGTTTTGTCACATATGCCTACAGCAAGTGGTGATTAGAATGCGTTCTCAATGTTTGTGAAAATTCGTAATCAGTTTTCTTCGTCCACAAGCTCCTTTGTTATCACAGGCATATCCCGAACATCCAGACACAAGAAAGATTTCCATCCACGATGGTCTGATTACTGTGGATGCAAGAACTACAAACAGGACGAACATACACTATTCCAGCTTCAGACTCTAAAACTTCAGAAGAGAATCTGAAGAAAAGGAAACAATACTGACTTGCATTGCAGGTAATGTTAATATAGGGAACTTTTTTTTTTTTTTCAAAATGTCTGTAAGAATGCGAATCATTTCCATTATTTCTATACCAGTAAATACACACTAACCATCTTTCATTAAGATCAGCATCTTACGTGCAGCTCTTGTTCCCGGTGCCATCCCAACATGAAATCTGCATCACTTACAGATAGAGGTGTGCAACGAGCGGATTTCGAGCGCTCGAAACACAAAAATACGTTTTCGAGCGAGCAGAGTATGATCGAACAAAATCTGCTCGAACAGATTTGTTCGAACACTTTTGCTCGAAATCCTGGATTCGAGCGCTCGAAAGTCCTGGAATTTTCCCTTCCCCTCCGTTTATCTTGGTAAAGGACGTAATACACAATGTTGCCAACTGTGATACTATTATTCTTATCATAGTATAATTTCAACTTTATAGCTTTGATACAACAGATAATTAATTAAGTACTAAAAAACTATTAACGTGATTCCATAGGTATTTTAACGCCAACATTTCTGGGAGCTCCAAGGGACGCTGACTACAATTCCGAGCCTAAAAATGTTAAGATTTATAATCCAAGACCGCGGCAGCGCGAAACATCATCATTGTAAAAGATAGTCTGATTAGGAGGGGGGGGGGGCTGAGTTCATTACCAAGACCAAAAATATACAATTTTGAAATCCAAGATGGCGGCAGCGCGAAAGTCACAATTTTCTTTAAAATCATCAGAATTTCGTGAAATTTTATATGGGGGGGGGGGGGG